>CM021767.1:114747771-114774684 GCA_011076525.1 Nettapus auritus
TCTCCTCTCCTCTCCTCTCCTCTCCTCTCCTCTCCTCTCCTTTCTTTATTTTTCTTCTTTCTTCTTTCCTCTTCTTCTCTGCACAATGAGAGTAGTGTTTCAACTCCTTTCCCAGGAGTTCTAGGCATATCTTTATTTTACCAGGGTTTATTATCCAGCCTTAAGGATTGTTATGGATTTTGCTTTGGACTTTGTGATGATGATGATGATGATGATGATGATGATTATTATTATTTCAAGAGAAGCCACGCTACCTAGAACTGACCAATAAAATTTTATGATTGGACACAAAGTTTGCTAGCTGAAACAGTACCATTCTGATGCAGTTATACTGCTCTCCAGTAATGTACATTCTCTGCTAGAATAAGCCATTGGTATTTCTGAACAGTAATCCATTGAGTCTTCACCCAGAATTCAGGTGCTTTTTGCCCTAAAGACCTTAAAATCTGAGGATAGTGCAAGAGAAATAAATAGGTATTGTACAAAGAAGCAGTAGTGCTCAGAAACATTGGAAAATATTCAGTATATTTTGAGCATCTAGCACACATAGCTTTAAGAAACCACCAACTAGCAACACTCATAAAATCACTGGATGCTGTAACACTGATTTATTTTGCTGCAACCCCAATATATTCAGTAGCACTGTACATGATACATAGGAATAATCAACAGGCTCTATTTCAATTTAGCCACTAAAAAATTAGTAACTTAGCCTTAGTTAGACATCTAGCTTCTTGCAATCAGACAGGCACATTTGGAGAAGCATTTCATCTTAAATGTCTTAATCACCACTTAGAGGTAGGTTTAATCATTCTCCAGGGAATCATGTTTCTCCTCTTTCCCTAATGAAGGAGTCTACACCACCAGCTCAGGCAACACAACTTACTAGCTAAGGTAGATCTGAGTCAAAATGAGTAAAATGGACAAGAGCCTACAGAAAATATTATTAAATCAGAACTTATTTTCTGAGATTCCCACTGCTCTGAAACAAAACAAGGAAGATAGAAAATGAGTTTGGAAATCTGGCCATGATGTTATACTTGTAAAAATATTAAAATAGATAGAAATTGCTGCAATGACAAGAATGCTCTCAAGGCTGTTATCTGCACCATGTAATAAAACAATTAAGCCCATGATACATTTTGTTGAACTGTAGTTTTCTAAAAGCAATGTGCTTTGACTAAGTTAGCTGTCAAGACATATCCATATGGTCAGCCAAGAGAAAGTAGATCCTAGGGAGGACACCTTGTTCCATCATAAAATTGGTGGGTTTTTTTTGTTTGTTTGTTTGTTTGTTTTTTTGTTGAAACATACTTCTGTCCTGGAACGCCCATCTCCTTCGAAGAGCATAGCAGGAACCTGGAAAACTAGCTTAAACTAAATGCCCAGTTTAGGGATTGGAAAAGTTAGGTAAAATGATCTTCACCCAGAGTAAAAATTCAAAATGAATTTTGATAAGGATCTAAAGTAGCTGTTACTGTATTGAATCAACTAGCAGTGATTGATGACTGCTCTTGGACTTATATGAACATGTCATAGGAACATTTTATTTACATCTAAGAACGTGACCTTTCTGAATTGAAACTATAATTCAGAGGGAAATGGAATAAGGAGAAAACTCTGAAAAACATGAGTGAAGCACCTATAGACCTGTGTCAGGAGGCTGGAAATCATGGTATGAAAGCTGAAAGAACATGTCTGCTTAATGTGGTGACAGCAAAAGGGCATAAAAGTAGCGTGAAAAGGTTATAATTAGACTTTAGAATTCTTCTAGTAACTAAATTGAGAATTACTGCTGAATTTTGGGGTCTAATAATGAAATTTATTTCCATTTTTTGTGATCCCGTAAACTGTCCAAGAGTAAAAGAATGGTACAGGAATTCATCAAAGGACACAGCCAGTACATTTTAAATGCTGTGTGGCTGAGAGTATGTTAGATATACCCCAAACCTATTGGGAAGAAAACGTAGCATACTTCACACATCTGCATCTTGGTCAGCTCCAAAATCCAGCTCTTCCCTAGGAGATTTTTTTTTTTCTGTTAAAATTAAGCAATGTAGACTTTTTAAAATATATTTTTCCCTATTTTAATCCAGCTTTATTGAACAGTTTCTCATAGTTAGCTAGGTCTCTTTATTCTAGAAATAAATTAAAAAAAATCTTTGAAGATTAGACATTTTCTGACAGGTCCCCATAAACTTCTAAATTTCATTGGAAGAAACATAGTGTTAAAATGGCTCAATTAAATGTAACAGAATCTTTCTATTGACTTCTGTGCTGTTTGCATTAGTCTTCCATAACTACTAGTGCTCTTGGCACATTTGAAATACTGTTATTATATATCACAAGAGGAAAAAATTGTGTTCAGAAATGTGGAAGGCCTTTGGAGCAGAGCCACAGCAGCTTAAATTCAGAAACAGTCCACTGCTGTTAATTAACCCATACCTATGTATAACTGACAAAAGCAAGAGCATGACACGCTGTTTTGTTCATTCTATTAAAAGTCTGCATGCATAGTCTTACGAATATTTCATTAATTTGACTTTTTAGTAGTAGTATTGATAATGTTTATATATGAAGGAGTATAATTTATTTATTTATTTATTTATTTATTGAGAGAAATTGATTCATTATAACACAACATTGAAATTTTTATGGCAACTTCTCAACTGCATTTCTTGCAATACCCTAGCAAAAATAAATAAATAAAATATATATATATATGTAAAATTGAAACAGACCTCAAAGCTAGTTTTAATTCTTGAGTAGAAAGCTGAGGGTACATCTGTGTGAGTAAATGAAATGCTGCTGGAAATGTGGCTGTTCATATTGATGTATATCTAGAGCAACCTTTGGCTTGGTTTTGATCCAGACCAACTACTGTTGTCCCAAACATTTTTCATTGCATATTTGGCATCCTAGTGTGGGCCAAGGACAACTCCATACAGGCAGTCTGGATGCATTCACACAATTTTGGAGGCTGAGGCAGTTACGTAGTATGCACACAACCAACCCATTGCCCTCAGGACCAGAAAACAGGTCCTGGCAGTATTCATCCTACTAATAACCGGTCATCTGAAATATCTGGTCTTCAAAAAGTTGGTCATAACTCTTCAATTTAAGAGATGTTCAAAACCTTGACTGTAGCCATCTTTACTGTTTCGAACCTCCGTTTCAGTCCTTTACTGGAGGAGAACTGTAAAACTAGAGGGAGAGATGTAATATTTATCTAAGAACAGGGATGTCCCAAGATACATTTTTGCTCTCTTGCACAATGCTAAAGAACTTAAAAATCACAGCAGCCAGTTTTCCTGCTTTTTGTACTACTTTTAAACAGAATCCTGCCATAAAAGTAGCCTTCCAAGATATGTATTACTCTTCTCTGTTAGGTTTTGATTCATCTGTGACAAAGATGTTGCTTACACTTCAGGATTTCCCTCCTCTTGCACTGTAATTATGCTCTGATAGTGGCACAGAGTAAGTTGGACTAGTTTATGATTCAGCTTAGGAGCACTCTCAAATACCTTCCGACATCAAGCAAGAGCAGAATATCAAATGAGGAAAAAGCATCATTAACATCCACTTTGAACTGAAGAACAAATTTGATAATGTCTACGCTAATTTGGCATCTCTCTTTACTCCGAACACTCTTTTTAACACAAGGCAATCATTCCTGTGGCTTGTTTGTTCCTAGCAATCGGAAAGAAATTAAAATCGATATAGTGCATCTTAAGGGACTCCTTTATACCCACACAACGACTTACCATTTATTTTGATGCAATTATGATTTTGAAGCTTTTAAGTGAAGTGAAAATCCTTATTGGTACATATAAGAAAAGTCCCAGTAAAACTGCAACATGTAGTTAACTTCTTCCTAATCCAAACAAATCTCTCAATATGAACTGCAGTAGAAGAAAAGTATATCTTTATTTTTCAATAAATAAAAATTCCAAATTCTGTTACTTATCAACAAGAATGATAAAGTAACATTTTCTTAAGCATTTTCCTAAGTAATCTTTGGTAATGAGTGAAAAGCATATATGCTCATAAAACAAGAGAATTTTCAACATGTCCTGTACAATGTATCTTTCCCAACATTTCAGTATTCTCAGTCCACAAGCTGAGATACAGATTTCAGCTACAGTATTTCCCCGCACACTTTTCCCCCCGCTTGTGATTTTTTTTTTTTTTTTTTTACATTTGGAAACCTCCTACATCTCTGAAAATGTTAATAGGCTAATTATCACTGAGTTAATTTGCAAGTCATATTCCCTCCTGCCCCCACATTAAAAAAAAAAAAAATAATAATAATAATAATAATAATAATAATAATTCTCCTCCCCCCTTTTATTTTTCGGCAAGAAAAAAAAAAAAAAAAAAAAAAAGGCGAGTGAACTTAGCCACAAAATAAGTCAAGGGAAAAATGAAGTACTAATTAAGAAAGCTGGGGTTTTATGCAAATGACTTCTTCACCGAAGACAGTCTAATGAATGTGCCCTGAGTCGATCCGTGTGCGTTTTCGCCAAGCTGACAGCTGGCTCGGAGGAAGGTCAGACAGAATCAAGCGTGCACAGAGCATAATCCTTCAGATTGGCAGCTCTGCCCCCTGGTCACTGTTTGATTATCTCCCAAATTGCTGTATTTCACAGAGATAATGATTTTTTATGGTCACAGATTTGAAGACAACTGCTGTATCCTGAGGGTTGTCGTTCTGCAAGGAGACACTGCTGCTTCCTTCAGAGTAGAAGAAGGGGGGAAAAAAGTTGTGCTCTCTTTTATTAATTTATTTTTTTCCCTCTCCCCCCACTCTCCTTTTCTCATGTCTCCTTTATTTATTAATTTATTTTTTATTTTTCTTGCAGCCAAGAAGAGCCCCCATCCCTAGCAATTAGGATGCTTGTCCCATGCCAGTGTCTCCACATGCCACTGCAGACATTCCTGTGCTAAGCCCGGTCACATCTTGTGGAGATAATACAATTCTCCAATGAAGTATGAAAAAGCAAACACACAGGAGGGGAGGAGGATGGGAAGAAATCGGGGGGACTCTGAAGGAATTCTCTGCACGTGGTTAGTGTTCATTGCTGCTTGTTGACTTGCTGTCTTGATTGCCAGATATGGTGGGCCTCGGGGCTTGCACAAAAACATCGTGGGCCAGGGAAGGGGACAAGTGCCAGAGGCAGCAGTAGTGGGGACGGGTTTTCTAAACAACCCAGGTGTGGATATACAGACACTGCAGCATTTCACACTGTTCACATCCCTCACATTGGCATCTGCGGATGGATGTACTGTTGAAGCTTAACTCCCACAGGGGGTGGATGCTTCTAAAAATATGGGCCCTCCAGAAAAGCAGGGCATTTAGTGGTTCAGAAAGGACTGAGTAGGGTAACATAAACTGTTTGTACAATTAAAATATATATATATATTTTTTTCCTTTTTTTTTTTTTTTTCCTTTTTGTTAATAAGTAAGCTTTATGAAAGAGGATATTTGCCAACTTAGACAAGGACAGAATTTCTGACAAAAAGAAGCAAATGTTTCCATGACTCAGACCATTTCAAAATAGCCAGGAACTTGGTGGCCTGATGACTCATGGGGTGGACTGGGGGACCCAAGCCGATTATATTGATTTATCAATCTAATTTTAAGTATTTAATTGATGTGTTCATTTATGAATGTAGCCATTTGAATTTCATTATGCGTCAGTAGAGAGAGGACATTTCACATGTGCTGCTAGATGGTCACTTCCAGAGCAACAACACAGGTGAAATGAGGTGCTTCTTTCCACTGAGCGGAAGAAACAGTGCTTCAGACAAGGAAAAATATATCAGAGGCAAAATCTCCATTCTGTTGCATCACAGTTGTGTTTTGAAGCTCTTTCCCTAACACTAGTGTGAAGACCTTGAACAACAGACTTTTGTGTGTGTGTGTGTGTGTTTTGTTTTGTGTTTTGTAAAACTACAGGGTAGAGGAAATCATTTTTTGTTAAAAAAAAAATAAAAATAAATCTTATGTTGGGTCCATTTCTAGTATATAAAAACAGGAAGGGGTGTCAAATCTTGCCAGTGGATCAGCACAAGAAGAAGCTAATTATCTCCATACCCCCCCTCTATCCCCATATGCTTTGTCTGAAAACATGAGCAAATTGGAGAACAATAAACAAGTTTCAGAAGACTGTTCTTGAATAACAAGGAAGATCGTTGATCCTCTTACCCAGATAGGAATAATTTTCAGGGATCTGCAAGGAACAGATTCTTTCTGGAAGAGCAACAAATTATGACAGGAATGTCCTAAGGTGAAGAAGATAAAGTTGCATACTGTTTGTATACTTGGTAAGTGGAAAGATTGTCTGGGCATCTCTGAGGTGAAAAAGTAAACCTGCAGATCAACCAGATGGTGGGAAGGTCCTTGTTTGTTGACTGTATATCTAGTGTAGGGGAAGAATTTATTTTCCTAGTCCATAACAAAGCAAGTTATGGACTGAGTCAGCTCCAACATGAATGATTTTTGCTTTGGAGTCTTCTCTGTTTCATAGGTGGTTTAAAAATACTGAGCTCTTATTGAGTCCCCACAGCGGACTTCTTATTTTTTGTGACCATGTCTGATCAGACACCTACATGAATAGCCAAAGTGTCCCAAACCATGTGCGCTGATGTGTTTCTGTAGGAATTTAGCATGCTGCTATGGGAGTTCAGTTAAATTTCTTTGACACTGTCTGAATGATGGGCCTTAAGTCACCATGAAGACTGTCAAAGGGAAAAATGAGAAAAAGTGCTTTAGTAATGACTAGAACAGCACCACATCTAGTGAGGAATTCTGGAGTAGAAACTTAGCACCACACAGGAAAATGTCTTTATCTCAGTCCTCATATCCAGATCTCTGAGTTGTGCACTATTGCTGGAGAAACATGGCATCTAGCTAAAATCACAGAAGGGAAATCACTCTTGCTTGCTTCTACAAGCAGACGAAAAAAAATGCACAGTGAACTATTCATGATGCCTTTTCTGTACATACTGACAGAAACTAGAGCACAGATTGACTTGATCTTTTTAGTCTCTGCCTATGATTGCTTGAATAGGTTTCTTCCTTTATTATCTTCAATATGTTTAAAGGCTTGCAGGGAAATAATGCAAGAGCCCTCCTGTGGCTGATTTTAAAACCTACCATTCATATTACAGCTATAAGAGACTAATAGCCAAGTGGCCAGAAGAATCTGCTTTTAATAATGCACAATATCCTTAGAGTTATGGATGGAAAAAGCTGATTATGCTAAACTATCTCCAAGCCTATACAGAGGTACTTCCTACAGTCAATTCACACTTATTTTCCTAGGCACCATGCTAGCATTTTTAAAATTCCAACCCACTGTTGTTCACAATATTATTATAATCTAATAGATATCTCTCTAAACAAGTTTATCTGGAAATTCACCCACAATTTCACATGGGAAAAGGGGATCTAACTAAAACCTCTCCTAGTACCTCACGTTTGTTTTCAGTCTGTAATGCCTGCAATCTTCCAATGTTTGTAGACTGTTGCTTTCCCTCAGGGCTGAATTCAGTGCTTTTAATCCCTCCTTTTAAACTGATCCCTCACAACTCCCCACTCTTCTCCAAATGCATTTGTTCTCTCTCTCTTTTTTTTTTTTTTTTTCCTTTCTTTTTTCTTTCTTTCTTATGGGTCATAAAAAGTATCCAGATGGATGAGGTACTCACACTAAGCCGCATCATATCTTACTTTTGAAGAATTACTCCTCTGCTTCTGTAATGACATTTTCTTTGGGAGCCTCAGATCACACAGACCTCATGCTCAAATTTTTTTTGACCCAGCATTCATGACTAGCCTTTAGGTTTTACATTCAAGTAATGTTTTGTTTGTTTGTTTGTTTGTTTGTTTGTTTGTTTCAAAACAATAATAAAATTCTTTATTATTAATTTTTAGTTGTAAGGGGATCTTCTTTGTTTGGTGTAGAATGTGGTGTCCTTAAATCATTCTACATATTAAGTGAAGCATGACTTCCCAAGCAAGATAAGCTCAGTAATGTTCAGAGAGGGCTAAGGGGCCTTAAATAAGTTGCACAGGACCCATGGAAGGCATAAAGCTCTCTCAAATATCCAGCCTCCATTGCTGAGCAGTAACTCACTCAACTAGCCCATCTTTCAGAAGTAGACTCCAGCTTGAGAACATGTAGTGCGATTACTAAACTCCACTGAAAACCAGAAGATACAAAATAACTTTCAGAATCAGAAGGCAAAAAGTAGTATAAAAACTTAAAGTCTAAAAGAGGATGTATTTATTTTTTCACCTGAATCAATCACAATAATTATGTCTGGCTGCTTACCTGCCGAAAACTGGAAAAGAAATCAGACTGTGATAGGAGAAGAATATAAATAAAAACCTTTAGGCTACTGGAACAGTTAGCATTAGCCTTTTGGAAAAATAAATAAATAAATAAATAAAAAATCAGTATTTGCTAACTAATAAAGTTTATGAACAGTGTGAGTCCTGAATACCTGTGGTGGAAGAGATTCAGATTCAAGTTAGTGCTCTCTTTCATACAGACTAGGGATTTTTACTGAACTTTTTCAGATCACAGATGAATGCCCCAAGCACCAAGCCAAAAGATCTTTCAAAATAGTTGATCAGCAATTCTTCTACTGATGCAAGAAATCGCTACTGCTGCTTCTGTAAGAACAGGTGCATACATTACCTGCCTAGAAGAAATGCAATGAATTCCATCATCTGAATGACTCTGTAAGCATTGTCAGACAATATTCAAAATAATTATTTGACAACAGCACCACTAGATCAGATAAGCTCTTCAGAGAAGGAGGGAATAATGCTTCAGGACATGATGAATAGATTATAAGCCCAAAAGAACTTCTCACTGGAACAAAACTGATACAGAGCCAAAGTGATAGTGGAAACACTATTCTTTCAAAACGCTTTTATGGTTTTTCAAGAAGGTAAAACTCAGAGCTTATGTCTGAGTATATGTCATTGAAAAAGTTTGAATTCTCCATAATATTAAATAAATTGCAAAGTAAAATTGATTAAGGGGTCAAAATTGTTGGTGTCATCAGTAGACTACATTCATTGTTACAACTGTTAATTTTAGTGTGTAGAAACTTATTATACTCAGTAATGTCCTCAGTAATGTCCAGTAGCTCAGTTGAAACAGTTTATTGGTAGTTCCAAAGGAAAATAATACTGTAAACAGAATGACAAAGGAGAGCAACCTTTCCATTCCCTGTGTTAAGGAAAGATGATTTCACCCTAAGACAGAGCCTAAAAGGAGAATGGTATAGGTGCATGTGTTTGGGAATCACATGGAGGTATTTGTATCATTACAGAAATATAAAATGTAAGTGTATAAAAGAAGCATATAGATATGAAGAAAAAAAAAAAAAAAAAGGTATTTTTCCACTATTCTTACAAGTCCTATGGTGGACATAGCCAAGGAATCATGCCCTTTAAAATATGATAATCTGGGTTTCAGATTCTCAAGTTCCTTTTGATTTCTACTTGACTATTTAACTGACCTCAACGATGCAGATAGGCCATCTTTCAGAACTGAGTTTCAGTCTTACAATACTACTAGTCTTTTGCATTCAAGTCATGCATATAGGAACATCTGAAAAATATTTTCAGTATTAAGCACACTTGTGTTGGAGCTCTTGCCAAGGAAGAAGGCAATCTGAATCATGGGCTAACTTGGGTCTGAATCCACAGATTCAATTTCCCAGATACTGATTTAGCCAGCAGGATATGTAGTCTTGTTGTCCACCTCTTCTTCTGGAGGTGGACTGTTAAAGAAACAGGAATACAATGGCCCAGGAGAAAGAGTTAAAAGAAAGGCAGCTGTTTGTAGAGTGCCAGGAAATAAATTTCCTTGGAAGTAGAGAAAGCTGTTACTTGGTTTCAACTCCTTAATTTCTTCTTCACATAATTCTGAATGGAAACCAAACAAGCTTTTACTGGAACAAGAATCAAGTGTCATTAAACCCGAGTAGTCCTTTTTTTTTGATAGGTAAGGACATATTCACTCTCTTGTAAATCTTTCACTGTTCTGCATAGTGACTCAGCCTGAACAAGAGGATTGAGCATGCCCTGCTTCATTTTTCACCTATTATGTTGCCAAACTGATAGACCTGGGCAGCCATCAGCAGAAAACTCAGACAATCTTTATATACACAGCTGTGCAAAACTGACCACAGGTGATTAGTACTTGCAGTGTCCAAGACACTCTCCATCTGCAACTGGGATAACACAGGACTGCCAGAGACAGGATACTGGAGTAGATGAACTTCTTAGGTAGGATTCACTTTTTCACACTGGATATTTGTACTGTTTGGGATGCTCTAGTGTTTCCCATTTGGCTTTTGTTTGCTGTTCTAGAAGAAAAAGCATCTCCCACAGGTGCATAAAGAGCAGGGCTGCACAGGGGAGCATGCAAAGAGATCAAGCGTGATGTGGTGCCTTACTAGAACATCTTTTCAATTAATTGTGGCTGTTGGTCTCAGTTCATCAGCAAGCCAAACTCCCATTTAGACAAGCTGTAGCCCCTGATGCAGCCTACCAACTAGGTTTAGGTGGCTACGATCTCAACCAGTGAAAGTACCATCCCAGTGCAGTCAATACAAAAAATCAAGTACATCTCATTTAGGGGCTCTACATTGTTCTTCAGATATAGCACACCCTTCCTCTGAGTACAAATTTGTAGGCTGCCTGAACTGTATGTGTAAATATTTAAAGTAGCAAGTCTGTTACAAAACAGGACTTCTTCTGAATGAAGCTGGCATGACCGTGTCATTCAGTAGCCTTTGCCCTGCAAAGACTTTGCCAGCTAAGCTGTATTTATTTCAGATGTTCTGTATTACAAAAACTGTATGCCATTATTGTATATTGATTTTTTAGCATCATTTCTGGTAATAAAATGAAGGAGTTTCTAATCTTGGCTGTACTCAGAAGATGCTCAAGCTGTTGCCCATTATTTGTATGTAGATGTGGAAAGAAAGCATAAACTTCTTTGGAAAAGCTGTAAAGTAAAGTATCAAAATGCAACTCAGTTGGGGGAAGGGAGACGAGGGAGCACAGGGTGATCTATCCCACCCAATTAGGAATACTCTGTGAATTGGGCAGACATCAGTTGCCCAGCTTCACCCATCCTCCGCAGACATGCCTCTGGATAAAAGAGAGAACCACAATGGTAGTTAAAACGATTATCATCCAGTGGAGCTTGATTCTAAACTACTCTGCTAGGAAGTGGCAAGGAGCATTCAGATCCTAACGCAGCAAGCAATCGCTTTTTCCTCCCCTTGGGTAGAGAAGCTCCTGGCTTTTTAAGCAATTTTGTACCTCTGAACTAGTCCTTGCAGGGCTTTGGGGTAACATGCCAGCGGCACTGCATCCCATTATCATCACTGCATGTCACTGGAGGCAACAACAGGAAAGAGATGCAGAAAGGACTGGGAATAAGAGACATTAATAACTGTATATTGCTCTGTGCTGACACAAGCAGGAGAGGGTAGTGAGAGGGTTGCTAGAGCAAGGGAGGAAGGAGGGACAAGGACAAAGAACAAAAAATAATTAGAACAAAATAATTAAAACACTAATACAAGATAGGGCTGGCTTTGCAATTACCTTGGTTAGAAAAGTAGTAGCAGTTAAATAGAAAGTATAATTACATGTTTTGTTCCCTGCCATTTTTTCAAACCTTTCTCAAATCATTTAGGGCCAAATTTGTAATGAATATCCATGTGTCTCAAAGACAAGGAAGCTGAATATAAAGAAGTTCATGAGAGAGCTAGGAGCATGTCCAACTTCTAAGAGGAACTAAAAATATTCACCACAAAAAGGCACAAATACTATGTCTTTACTGGCACATTGAATGCTGCTACCATTCCTTGGCCTCAATGCCAGCTGACACTGCATGGCTGCATGCAACTTCATAAACCCTGTTACCTTCTGAAACAGGTTAACTGTGTCCAAACTACCGATTAGGAATGAACTTCAGCCTGTGCTAACTTCTGGGTTATGAGCAGAAATCAAGAGAGTGGTAGTTGGCCTCTGCCAAGGTCCATGCCAGTTGGCCTCTGCCAGGGTCCATGCTAACACTTCAGAAGTTTGTCCTGGAACTACTGAAGTTAGTAAAAATGAAACCTAGTTCTTAAACATCTGCATAAGTTGTGGACTTTGTTTTTATACTTTATTGCTCCATCTGCAAATATTCTAGCATTAGGAGGGTGTGCAGAGTAAAGATGATGATATTATATAAAGGGAGGATATGCATATTCCTACCTCTTCATCTGTTTGATTGACTTGGTCTGGAACTATCCTAATAGGTTTTTATATATATATATATATATATTTTAGCATATCATATCTAAGTGTGCTTTAAATCTTTTTGTAAATGGTCAAATAGAGCCATTTGGAGATAAGTGGCTAGAAAGCTGGTCAGCAGAAAGGGATCTGGGGATGCTGATCAACAGCAGGCTCAACATGAGCGAGCAGTGTGCCCTGGCAGCCAAGGAGACAAACCACATTTTCAGATGCATTGAACACAGAAGAGCCAGTGAGTCAAAAAAAAAAAAAAAAAAGGAAATTCTTCTGCTGTATTTAGCTTGGGTGTGGCCTCACCTTGAATATTGTGTGCAGTTCTGGGCTGGAAATTATAAAAGGAGGTTAAGGTACTTGAAAGCATCCAGAGGAGTGTGACAAAGCTGGTAAAAGGGTTGTAAGCTGCGTCTGATGAGAAGTGTCTGAGGACATGTGGGTAGTTCAGTCTGGTGAAGAGGAGGCTGAGAGGTGGCCTCTGCTCTCTGCAGCCTCCTGAGGAGGGAAATAGAGAGGGAGGTGCTGGCCTCTGCTCCCTGGTCACCAATGGCAGGCTATGAGGGAATGGCACAAAGCTGTGTCAGGGGAGGTTCAGACTAGATATAAGGAAAAAATTGTTTACCATGAGGGTGGTCAAAGACTGGAACAGGCTTCCTAGAGATGTGGTTGATGCCCCTTGCATGTCAGTGTTCAAGAGAAATTTTGACAATACCCTCAATAATATCCTTTTCGTTAGCCAGGCAGATGGACTAGCTAATCTTTGTAGGCCCCTCCCAATTGAGCTATTCTATTCTAGTCTGTTCTATTCTGTCCTGTTCAGTCCTGTTCTGTTCTGTGTCCCTTCCACTGAAGTGAAGAACAAAGAAATATATCACATTCACTTGAAGCTACAGATCTTTCTCGAGGAAGAAGAAATGTGAGACTCTAACCATATAAATTCAACCCACTTTCTTGTAAAATGTCATTTGATTCTGAGACGTATTCAGACATATTTCTGAATAAAGGGCACATTTTACCTCAAAATTTTATTTGAAAATCCTAGTTAAGATTTTTACCTTTCTTTCTCCTTTGTTTGTGTTCTATCTGTGTCTAGGTCTGTTCAAATTAGCCTGACAGTAAGTACTTTCAGAACTTTCAGGAGATCATCGATTCCAACCCTCCTGCTAAAAGCATGTTCCCTACAGTAAGCTGAGCAAGAATGTGCCCAGAGACCCCACAACCTCTCTGGGCAGCCTGTTTCAGTGCTCCCTGACCCTCACTGTAAAGAAGTTCTTATGCATGTTTTTGTGGAACTTCTTGTTTCCAGGAGGTAAATGCTTATCTTTGTGTTACTTTAATTACATTTTCAGGTTTTTATAGGGGTTTTGATGCAAATGCTCATCATTGAAATGGCTGTGAGCCTTGAACTCATTTCTAGGTGTGAAATTCACTATTTTGTTCTACTGCCTAGGTACAATCTGCTCCCCTTTTCACGGATGTGTTTCTGTAGATTGAAATGGCCCTTGAAAAGGTCTTGCAAAACAATGGCTTTTCTGCCTTCTCTATTCTAATTTGAGAATTTCTTATGAAAGGTAGACTTCAGATGGGACCTAAATTCTCAGAACTAAAATTTAGAGCTCTTGTTTTCACATATGGACTTTAGTTGAACTGGGGAAAATTGTAAGAAGTAGTATGTCAGATGTTTTCCCTGTGACAGATTTTGTCCAGCAGAAGTACTTTTCAATAACTTTCAAGAACTTAGAACTTCAAATCAGATGCACTGGTAGAACTTCCTACAGACTAGAGCAAGCAGTCAGCTCTGGCCACAGCAAACACATTAAAAAGTGTAGGCAACAATGGAGAAAAGATACAAACTTTTTTTTTTTTTTTTTTTTTTTTTTTTTTTTTTTTTTGTAATTACACCAGCAACCCAGAAGTCTCCGATGACCTAAGGACCAGTTAAAGCCTCTACCAACTTTCTCACTGCCTCTCTCAGACTGTGTGTGTAACCTGACAGCAGACTCAGCTAAATGCAAAGATGTCTAATCTCTGGTACATACCATATACATATATACCTAAACAAACACAGAGGGAAAGATCTCAATAATTTTTTCCATCATTAACATCAACATTTTTTTTTTCCTTTTGAATATTTGTAATAAATAAATGCTTGATAAGAGTACACTTGTAACACAGGAGGTAACAGGGAAGTGTGGGGGAAGGGATATGTCCTCATTTCTAGGCAGAAATAATAATAGTAAATTAAAAAAATATTCAGATTTAGCTCTGTTTGGAATTAATAATAATAATAATAATAATAATAATAATAAAACATCTCAATGCACCCAAAGGCTTTGTATAGCTGAAAGCTTTATTGATTCATACACCATCCACATAATCTACCAAAATGCAGTACAATTTTTATTCCTTTAAGTCTTCTTCACAGAGAAGTCTAACCCTCCAAGCTCATTTATTTGAGGGAAAATAATTAAATACATCTTTTGAACACTATGAAGTCTGCTCTGGAGCAAGCTTTTGAATTCTCTTATCCTGCAAAAGGGTGAATTGCATGGAAACACCATGCCCAGCCCACAGAGAAGACATGACTTTTGTCTGTCCTAGCTAACAGCAATATAGAGGTTGCTTGACAGGGTTTGTAGAAGATAAAGTTTGTATTAGGACACTAAATTTCAGCATGGTGCCTAGGAACCATGACACTAAAATTCCCAAATGGTGACTGCCATATGTGAAATACAGACTGATCTTTTGGTCCAGTTGAAGAATTGACATGACATCTCTTTGGAGTGGGAACACTAAAAAGAACCATCCCTGCTGATACACTGTTTATAGCGGCATGTAGCCTTGCGGGGGGATCTTTCACTGAGTTTACACTTTGAGGCAAAGAATGGTAAAAGCAGGATTACATATGTGAAGTTGCATGACTTGTGTTCTTTCTACCCAAATTTGTGATTGTCTAGTGATAACTAAATTCAAAGTGTCCACCCTGATCTTGGGATGAACTGGTACATTTCAGTTTGAGTTTGCACCTATACTTTTATTTATTTATTTATTTTTAATATAGTTTTGTCCCAGTGAGACTACTGACTGGGAATGCTCTCTAGTCCATGATATCTCCTGAGCCAAGTCTGGGAACTGTTTCACAGATTTTCTGTTGCATGGGAAAGAAACATACAATGCCAATAAATAAATAAATAAATAAAAGTATACAAGATGACATACAAGAACTAGAATTTTTATAAGGCAGTACAGACACAGTTGGAGGAATTTAACTCACCTGATTTCAAGTAGCCAGAAAGTTCCTCTAAGCTATTTACTCAAGATGCTCTTGCTGAGAAAAATAGACATTTATAATACGTAATTTATGGAATTATAAACAAAACTTACCAGATAAATTGGTCCAGGGGTGTTCATTTCTCCCAACTGTCTATGACAGAAGCCCAGTGTGGCAAGCTTACATACAGATATCTACACTGTACACATATGCCATTAAATAAACCCAGTTGGTCCTACATTGCAGGCTTTCTTGTTCTGTTTGAGACTTCTTTCTTGCCATTTCTAGATCCTTCCACCTAAAAAGAGGGAACATGAGAAATGTGCAGTGAAAAAATGACTCTGCTGAAAGCACAATTCTTTCTCCCTTCCCACCCATGGGAATAAAGACCTGCCTGATGATACTCATGTCAAGGGCTCTGGTTCATTTTCCTGCTGTTGAGGAGTTAAGGCCAAAGCAGAAAAGAAGCTGAGACTGCCCAAATCCCAGCCATGTGTATTAAGCTGAAGATCGTCCTTCAGACTGGCTAAATTAGTTCATCAATAAGATGCTTGAAGGGCAAGATTTCATACTTGCAGACCGTTGCCAGCAAAATATAAAAGCAAACGAGGCATTTATGGAATTGTATATTTCTTGTATGGCAGCTTAAAAATTAGACTTAATTGAAGGGCTAAAAAGAAAGCAGTTTCATTGTTAGGAATGAAGGGTTTAAAAAAGAATTAAAGAAATATTCAACTTGGGTGTAGGGCATAATTACAAAAACATTAAAGCAAATAATTGGTAGCACTGTAATTTTTTCCTCCCCAGGTAACTACCATATGTATTACACAGTGAATCATTGACTCTGTCCCTCCTATCATTAATTACTGTGATGCATAAATAATTGGAAAATTATATGTTCCAAAAATGATTTAGTAATACATTTTATGCATCTAATAAGCACAGGCTTTTAATCATCACTAGACATGTTATGATAAATTTTACTCTCTGTCTCAACTATTCTGTTATCTTTCACTTATACGGCTGCCATCTCCTTGCATACAAATATCACTAAGCCACTTCATATCACATACTTCCTAATGGATGCTTATTATTGAGCTTTATTCTGTTAGATGTCTTTGGTGTTGATGTTTTGGCTTGAAATTCATTTAAGGGTGTTCTTAGCCTCACAGCAACACATCAAACTATTTTTCCTAAACCGGAAACTATTGTTTAATTTAAATCGAAATGTCTTAATCTGTTTTTGCATCCATTTAAAACTGTATGTACCTTTTGTTTTGCACAGCGGGGACATTTCAAAGCTGTTGTATATGAAATGAAGTATCTGAAAATCTACTGTTTTTAATTAGAAACAATAAACCATATTTTAACACACACTGATAATTATGATATCTGTTATTTTCTTTCTTCAGGTTTAACACATTTTGTTTGACACTCCATCATCAAGTTATATGACTCAACACCTTAAGGAATGACTCAACCTGGAAAAGCACACGAACCACTGATATGTCAAGGCGTTATTTCAAGCTCAACCCAAGCAACACAACCTGTCAAAACTACTAAAATTAAATTTGCCACTCTGCAGCTAATCATCCATGTTTAGATTTAGTGCTATTTACAGCTGAAATGCTTACAGAACTTGCTGCTTTCGCACACAGGACAGTAATCTAGGTTTGTGACTGCCTAAGTAAAGGCGATAATGAAATGGTTAGGTTTAGTAAACTGTCTTCAAATAAGTATATAAGTTGCAGCAATTTTTCCAGTTATTTCAGAGATATGTTTGCATTCCAAATGACTACATAAAATAATAAAAAAAGTGGTTAGTTGTTTCTAAAGCAAAGAATATATAGTAGGATCTGTTTTGTCTGAGACTATTACTACTGTTTTGAATCTTTTAACTTTTCTTTTTCATGCAAATAATAACAACAAAAATCTTGACCATTTTTTCATAGCTACATCGACAATTTAAATATGCCTCTAGCTACAAAGATTTATAGATGTAATAACATTTATAATACTTTGAGCCTAGATTACAGTATAGTTCAGGCTAACATAGCACAAACAGAAGCCAAACAGAAGACATGGTGTTATTGAATCACCTAATATGAAAATTCTTACAAGTTTAAATCTACTCTCTTAGGACACTTAAAAACCTTTCAAACAAACTGCTGTTTCCCAGAGACCAAGTAGGCTTGCACAGCTATAATCAGACTTAGTGACTACTTTACATATGAGATGTGATTCACTCTACTGCAGCATGTGAAATACTGTTTGTCATGCTTACTCCATGCATTAAGAAGGTGGCTGACATTTCGGGATATTCTGCAGGCCAAGGACTAGTTAAGAGAAAGGAGCTGGCTTTTCTCTAAATGATCTCCCAGATGTTAAATCTGAAGCCAAGACCCATTCTGGAATCCTACTGAATAACCTGTCCTTGTTCTGAAGAGGAGATACTGCACATGGAAAATCAGCCTTACCCCTTTGGAAAAAGTCACACACTTCAAGCAGCCCTCTCTTATTTTGCCAAACTGATTCCTCTACCCCCAGATGAGGTGCTTAGGGAGGCTGAATGTTCAGAAATCCAGGGGGGATTCCAGGAAAGACTTTGTGTAAAATAACTTGTCTTGACCTTATGGAAACAATTCATAGATGGAAATCTGGATTGCTTCTGGGAGGAAAGGCTCAGACATTGAACTCAACACGACAAATCACTGCCAAGAGTTTCTGTGCCTGCAGAAAATACATGCCAGAAAAAAAGGAGTACAATGCAGGAAGTTAGGGGATTCCTTCACAGTGAAGTTTATTAACACTTTAAATAATCTCTGGCAAAAACAACAACAACAACAACAACAAACAAACAAAAACAAAACAAAACAAACAAACAAAAAAAAAAAAAACAAACAAAAAAAAAAACAAACAAACAACAACAACAACCAACCAAACAAACAACAACAAAAAAAAAAAAAACAAAAAACATAATACCAGAAGGTTTGATTTAACCATGGGAACACTCATCCTACTGAATTATTCTCATTGAAAGTGTTATGAAATTAGGTGCTGCAGAGGTATGGAGAATAGAGGGTAGAAATGAGATAACTGAAATCCCTTCTCTACTTGCCCCCACACCAACCTGCTTTGGCTCTCACATGTGCAAATCCCCCCAAAGCAGCTTGTATTCGATGTGAAAAAGGTGCAGTTGACTGCAGCAACACCCACTCTGACACATTTCCTCACAGGGATGTGATAGAATGCAGGTACAACTAACTGGTGGCTGTCTGTCCTACAGAAAGAGCATGTACTGTGCAACTTGGTTCAGTTTTTATAATTCTGAAGATAGTGATTTTCATCTGTGGAAACCACTGTTAAGAAAAGCATCTAATAAATAGCTCTATTTTGTAATTCCTAAATTTGTGGAGTGCTGATTTTAACTGTCTTCTAACTAGTTTGGGTTGGTTTTAAATAAAAATAAATATATATATTTTTAATTATTATTATTTTTTTTTTTTGCTTGCAATACACACAGCTGCTGCACTTCTACCTGGAATAGCTATCCAATTAATTTCTGAAAAGAAGTCAGAGCTTTTAGCTTATATCTGCAATTATAACCCTGCCAGGTCCTATTCTATGACCTGGAGATCATGTGACACAAGCTGTCCATCTCCATATTATTAAACTCTAAGTCTCCTAAATAAGTTCACAGAATCACAGAATAATCTAGGTTGGAAGAGACCTACAAAATCACCGAGTCCAACCTCTGACCTAACACTAACAAGTCCTCCACTAAACCATATCCCTAAGCTCTACATCTAAACGTTGGTTGCATCAAAACACTGTATATGGCTGTGCTAAATTTCAAAGCCCATTCAGGAGTTGTTCTGGAAGCCAAAAGTATTGCAGGGAGCCTTTTAACAATTCAGAAGTATGGATGGTAGAATTCAGGAGTCCTGCCCCTGCTTAGTTTACTAGTAGACTATAGTGGAGTGGAAGCTCAGTGTGAGTGAATACCATGAGGCAATACAATATCTGTGATATTTCTGATGTAGTTCCTGGTCTGGAAAGGCCAATATACTCACTGTATGCTGCCTACTACCTTAGGGAAGTAGTGAGGAAGAAGAGTCTCTGATACAGGTGTTCTGCTGTCTTTAATAGCAGGAAAACACACTGGAGAAAAGCTCTCAGATAAGTGGAAGAAAATATTTTGTCATCACAGACTTGAAGAGCCCAGACTTATCAAAAAGAAAATGAAGACATAGCAGCACTACATTTTCAAGGAGAAAGTACCGTGAACTAACAGGCTATTTAATCAGGCATAGCAAAAAACAGTGGCTGAAAGTTGGAAGCAGAGAAATTCAAATGAAGAATTAGGCATACATTTTTAACTGGGTGGGCAAAGTGTAACTGGAATAGATTGCCAGGGCAAGGGTTGGAGTTTACAATATTCAGTGTCTTCAGATCAGATGCAGATCACACGCAGATCACACAGAACTGTAGGGCTTGGAAGGGACCTCGAAAGATCATTGGGTCCAACCCCCCTGCCAAAGCAGGTTCCTCAGAGCAGGCTGCCCAGGTAGGCATCCAGACGGGCCTTGAATATCTCCAGAGAAGGAGACTCCACAACCTCTCTAGGCAGCCTGTTCCAGTGCTCCGTCACCTTCACCGTGAAGAAGCTCTTTTGCATGTCGGTGCGGAACTTCCTGTGCTCTATCTTGCGGCCATTGCCCCTTGTCCTACCCCTACAAACCACTGAGAAGAGGTTAGCTACATCCTTCTGTCTCCCACCCCTCAGATATTTATACACATTGATAAGATCCCCTCTCAGTCTTCTCTTCTCCAAGCTGAACAGACCCAGGTCTCTCAGCCTTTCCTCATAGGAAAGATGCTCCAGGCCCCGTATCATCTTTGTGGCCCTCCGCTGGACTCTTTCCAGGAGATCCCTGTCTTTCTTGTACCGGAGAGCCCAGAACTGGACGCAGTACTCCAGATGAGGCCTGGCCAGGGCAGAGTAGAGGGGGAGGATCACCTCCCTTGACCTGCTGGCCACGCTTGCCAGGATCCCATTAGCCCTCTTGGCCACGAGGGCACAGTGCTAGCTCATGCTCAACCTGTCATCCACCAGGACACCCAGGTCCTTCTCCTCAGAGCTCCTCTCCAGCAGGTCATCCCCCAGCCTGTACTGATACTTCCGGTTGTTCCTTCCCAGGTGCAGAACTCTACACTTGCTCTTGTTAAATCTTATTTGGTTTCTTCCTGCCCTTCTCTCCAGCCGGTCCAGGTCTTGCTGAATGGCAGCACAGCCTTCTGGCGTGTCAGCCACTCCTCCCAGCTTTGTGTCATCGGCGTATACTTGCTGAGGGCAGACACTATTCCCTCATCAAGGTCGTCGATGAAGACGTTGAACAAGACCAGACCCAGCACCAACCCCTGGGGAACACCGCTAGTCACAGGCCTCCCGCCAGACTCTGCTTGGCCGATCACCACCCTCTGACCTCAGCCAGTCAGCCAGTTCTCAACCCACCTCGCCGTCCACTCATCTATCCCACACTTTCGCAGCTTTGCTAGTAGGATGTCATGGGTGACAGTATCTAAAGCCTTGCTAAAGTCAAGGTAGATGACATCCACCACTCTCCCCCCATCTACCCAGCTGGTAATGCCATCATAGAAGGCAATGAGGTTGGTTGAGCACGACTTCCCCTCGGTGAATCCGTGCTGACTACTCCTCATAACATTCTTCTCTTCCATTTACTTGGAGATAGCATCCAGAACAAGCTGATCCAACACCTTTCCAGGGACAGAGGTGAGACTGACTGGCCTGTAGTTTCCTGGATCCTCCTTCCTGCCCTTCTTGAAGACCGGAGTGACATTGGCTATCCTCCAGTCTTCAGGCACCTCACCCATTCTCCAGGACCTTTCAAAGATGATAGAGAGCGGTTCAGCGATCACATCTGCCAGCTCCCTTAGCACACGCGGATGCATCCCATCGGGACCCATAGATTTGTGTGCATTAAGCCCACTCAGACGCTCCCGAACCACTCTCATGTCCACCATGGGGGAGGCCTCCATTTCCCAGATCCTTTGTCCTATTGCCAGGGGCAAGGAGTCCTGGGGGAGTGTCCTTGAAGCAAAGACTGAAGCAAAGAAAACATTCAGTATCTCTGCCTTCTCGGCGTCTTCTGTGACCGGGACATCCCCCTCATTGAGCAAGGGACCCACATTATCCCTAGTCTTCCTTTTGCTGTTTACATACTTGAAAAAACCCTTCTTATTATCCTTTATCTCTGTAGCAAGCCTCATCTCCAGGTGGGCTTTAGCCTTCCTCGTTGCATCCCTGCAGGCCCTGACAACACATCTATACTCCTCCCAAGAGGACAGACCCTTTTTCCCCATTTCATAGACCTTCCTCTTCCTTTTTATCTTATCAATGAACTCCTTGTCATCCACACGGGTTTCCTGCCCCCCTTCCCCAATTTCCTATTCTTCGGGATGCACCAATCCTGAGCATGGAAGAAGTGCTGCTTAAATGTAGCCCACCTCTCACAAGCACCTTTGCCTTCTAGCAACATATCCCATGAGATACTCCCAAGCAGGTTCCGGAAGAGGTCAAAGTTGGCTCTTCGAAAGTCCAGGGTAGCAATCCTGCTTTTAGCCTTACTTCCTTTGCCTAGTTCCATCTGGAACTCCACCATCTCATGGTCCCTACACCCCAAGCTGCCCTCAACCTTCACATCCCTAACAAGGCCATCCCTGTTGGTAAGAACAAGGTCCAGGAGCACCCCCCGCCCCATCGGCTCCTCTACCACCTGTGTCAGAAAATTGTCCTCAGCTCATTGTAGGAACCGTCTGGACTGCGTGTGCCTGGCCGAGTTGCTTACCCAGCAGATGTCTGGGTAATTGAAGTCCCCCATGAGGACCAGCGCTCGTGATCGTGAGGCTACTAGCAGCTGCTTGTAGAAGGCCTCATCGACCTCCTCAGCCTGATCTGGTGACCTGCAGTAGACCCCCACCACCGTGTCTCCCATACCAGCCCACCCCTTAATTCTTACCCACAAGCTCTCCACTTGTCCTTCACCCTCCCCCAGGTGGAGCTGGGTACACTCTAATTGCTCCCTCACATAAAGGGCAACCCCACCCCCTCGCTTCCCCAGCCTGTCTTTCCTAAAGAGGACATAGCCCTCCATGACAGCGTTCCAGTCATGCGAGCTGTCCCACCACGTCTCAGTGATCGCAACAAGATCGTGGCCCCACGACCAAACACAGATCTCAAGCTCATCCTGTTTATTTCGCATGCTCCATGCATTGGTGTACAGGCACTTTAGGGAAGCAGCAGGTGCAGTTACCCCTGGGGGGATGCAAGAAGAAGATACCAGACAGGGGATCGGGAACGCTACCTTCTCTGAGGAGCCCTCAGCCAATCCTATGGGAGAGCTCAGAAGTTTTTCCCTGTCTTCAACAGTGACAATAGTGATGACTTCCCCCAGCCCTTCTCTGTCACCTTTAGCTCCCTTCCCTTCCCCCATCAAACCTAGTTTAAAGCCCAGACCTAGTTTAGAGCCCTGAAATAATTTTCTGAAGAATTTTCACCAAAACACCTGTCACCAAACTGAAAACAAAATTAAATGTTAATACCCTCTGAGGTTATTAATACAATGAGTGGATTAGACAACCTAATACATCTTCATGGCATGAGGATCTTTGAATTCTTCCCTCTTATTCCAGTGAACTAAAGTATGAAAGTGGTCCCTCAACAACCTTGGTGAGATAAATAGGATAAAGCCAAGGCAGGAAAGATTCAGGGAAAAGGAACAGAGTGAAAATTTAGGATCACAACAGAGCAGGCTTTATCTGAAAGATCACAGTCTCCCTTTCTTTCCCATGGCAAAATACTTGGAGGAGCGGATGTTTGCCATCTCTCTTAGTAAACAAAACAGCTCCAGGAAATATTCACAAGCATTGAAACTTGATAATCTATACCATTAAACTGTACAAATAGAATGAGTTTGGTTCTGGGTGGCTAGCCCTCAGCCAAACCATTTGCAAATTGGGAAAATTAAGGACCAATGCCAATAGGCACTTCAGATTCAACCTCCTTGTTTGAAAATCTAAGGAAGTTTGGGACTATGGGCATGGGCCGTTCTGTGCCAGCTAGCCTCAGTGCCAGAGAATTAGTCTAGGCATGTTTAATTTACTATTATAGACACACTTCTTGTTTCCTGAAGCCATGGTAATTACCCAGGAAGATATAAAACAGTTTGAGTTAACGTACACTATACCACATTGTTCCTAGGAAAAGTTAGAGGATTGAAAATAAAGCAATTTTCCTCTTGCTTAATATTTTCCATAGAACTCTGAAGATAATGTGCTATACTGCGGTTTCTATTTGAAAGTCATGTGAACAATTTTGCAAGGGTTCATCATCTTGTTATGTGCAACTATTGGAGAGCATCCACTGATGTAGGGATTTCCCACATTTTCCACATGGAAAAAAATGTGCACAATCTTTCTTAAGACTTTTTCCCAAGGTGACACAGTAGCAAGCCCAGGAAAGAAAAGCCAGATTCATTTCTTCCAAGTCAGGAGCTCTCTAACTTTGAGCTATCCTTATGTGTGCTCATCCATGTGAGAAGAGGAGGTGATCCACAGGGACTATTCATGTGAGGTAGGGCCATATTACTGAACTCTCCCTTTGAGAGACTTCCTGCTTCTTTCCCTCCCTTCCCCAAATCAAATCCATTTACTACTTTCAGGCAGAGATAGAGTCTCCAGTGTCACATTAGACAGTGTTTTCATTGACCAGAAGCCAATATATAAGCCAGTATATATTGCTTCAATGAGTCTGTCTGAATGACCTCAAGGAATGGATTTCAGGTCATATCATGGATTGGCACTATCTGAACAAGACAGATCAAGATGAGGTTTTTGGTGTGTCAGATATGGTTTTAATTTAGATTGAGACATGACAAGTTGTCAAAGAAATGCCATCAAACGTTAGTGTTTCTTTTCTTTAAAATGAAATATTGTGTATTTCTCTTGTAAGGCTTGTATAAAATAGGAAACAGCCCCTCAAAAACTTTACTTTGGACCTTTGTTGGAAAGAGGATGAAAAAGCGTTCTTAACAGAATAAAACTGATTTACTATCAATAAAGCACTAGAATGAAGATTTTATTGTCTTACTGTATTCTTGAGGAGAGTATAAGAAGAAATTAACAGGGTATTTTTCTGAGTACAGATACAAATATTTAAGCCATGACCTTCCAAATTATTGTCTAATAGATAGATCATGAAATCACCCATCGTAAGACAATTCTCGTTGTTTGTGTAAAGGTTGTAGTCCTTCTCCATTTGTGACTTTTATAGAAAGAATTCCACATTGTTTAATCTTGTTCATTTCCCAAAGTGAACACTCTCAAATGTGATGTTGAGAACTGGTTTTCTGAACTACTTTCTACAACTACCTTATAAAATCAAGCTTATTCTCATTGCAGTGCACAATCTAGCCACTTTAAAACGTCACCATTACAAGTTGACTTCTCCAGATGACAATGAGAGAAGAAATACTCATCTCAGATCACTTTCTGTGATATTTCAGAGAGCTCATTATTCCTGCTAGCTGAGAAAGCTGGTTCTTTAGTGCATTTAGTTCTGAAGAACAATGCTTTTATCTGTGGAGTTCACTGAGTTGATTTTCAGAGGCTGGCAAACTCAAACAGAAATTAAAGAAAATAAGGAAGGATAGGGTCTGAAAGACTGTTATGGTCACCCAAACTGGCTCTATGACAATACTGGGCAAGGCATCTGCTCTCCTATAGTAAGCAGGAATTCAGCCTTTGACTGCAATCTCATGTGTCCAACCACAAGGCTTGTGTCCACGTCTCTTCCAGGATTCTGTGTCAACTGCAGTTGTTCTGTGATTATTTTCCTCTTCACGTGATGCATGCTACATGCATTTACTCTCTCCACAAATCTCTTGCATCCCTAAAGAGGATTTCTGAGGAGACCTCGCCCTTCAGACAATGAAACCTCACCTCTCAGTAATGTCCTACATAACAGATCTTCTGCTTTAATTAACAAACTGATATATACATTTATTTTCCCCCAACACTTTTAATCTGGA
Source organism: Nettapus auritus (assembly GCA_011076525.1). Taxonomy (NCBI): domain Eukaryota; kingdom Metazoa; phylum Chordata; class Aves; order Anseriformes; family Anatidae; genus Nettapus; species Nettapus auritus. The sequence goes on from CM021767.1 coordinate 114,773,483, forward strand.
CATAAATTGACTTTTTTTTTTTTTCTTTTTTTTTTTTTTTTTTTGAAACCTGGGCCTACATCATCACGTTCCATAGCAAGTTGTTTCTGTATTAATTAATCTTTTAAAAATAAAAAGGTTCCTGAAACAACCAAAATCTTTGTGAAATCAACATTTTGTTCAAAACAAAATCTTGAGTGAGGAAATGCTAGCCAGAAAAATTGAGGAGGCAAGAAGAGGGAGGCCATGGATTGAAAACAGCATTGTGAGTTCCTGAAACATTATAGTTATTGCTGGGTTGAGGTGTTTGCCCCTTGCTTCTGGGTGTTGCATTACATTTAATTTCATCATGTTTATTGGGAATCTTCCAAAGTTTTTAGTTAGGAGAAATGACCAAACATACTCAGTATCATCCATGAGGCCAGCATCAGTATCTTTAACATTCAGTCAGGTGGATGAATCTGGTTTCACTCCTGAGCTGGAGAGTTCCTCAACTCTCTGACCTCTTCCCTTCCCTCCTGTATCCCATTGCTCATGCACCTTTGGGCATCAACAAAAAGGCAAGCCTGCTATGATATCAGCTCAGCTGTGACAGGGTAAAATCTGAAGGCTTCCCTTAATCACTCAAGATGCAGGTTTACTGAAAAATTTATCTCTGACTACAGGCCAGGGCTGCAGACTCCCAAGTGGGAGAAACATTCCGCTTATTTGAATTTGTTGGAGTGGAGCTGTCTGCTTGCTTTTATAGCTGGGGAGGACAAAGTAATGAATTTTTATTTTTATTTTATTGTAAGCAGTCAAATATATTAAACAACAACAAGAAAAAAAGCAAAACAAAACAAAACAGATTCCTAAAACAGTATCTGGTAATGAGGTTTTCTTTGTTGTTACAGTAGCTGGAATTGTCCAGCATTAATTCAGAACTAATATTTTGAAACATGAGGTTTATCAAACTGAAACATATTTCTTGCAGTCAGACTTCACAGATTTTCTTTCTCTTTCTCTTTCCTGATCTCTCAATCTCTTTCTCCTCCTCTTTCTTTCCTATTCACTCTTTTGTCTTTCTTTTCTTTTCTTTTCTTTTTTCTTTTCTTTTCTTTTCTTTTCTTTTCTTTTCTTTTCTTTTCTTTTCTTTTCTTTTCTTTTCTTTTCTTTTCTTTTCTTTTCTTTTCTTTTCTTTTCTTTTCTTTTCTTTTCTTTTCTTTTTTCTTTTCTTTTCTTTT
>CM021767.1:114779684-114791596 GCA_011076525.1 Nettapus auritus
TGAAGAACTTGAAACCATGCAATGGTCTCAGTGCTATTTTTTTAGCTATCTGAAGAAGCAAGATTTTTTTAAAACAGTAATTATTTTTCTTCATGTGTTTCTTCTTTCCTACACAGAAGGTAGAAAATTCTCTTTTGTTTTCTGATGAAAATATTTGTGTAAATAATTGATGTGGTTTTCTTTGATACGGCAACTTTTTGTTCTTACTGTTCAAACTCTTCCAGCACAGGAGAGTCTAAAGGATGTATTAGATAACATTTGTAAAGAGCTTTGCAGATGACAAGTTCTATATAAGTGCAATTATTACACTTCTAGTTGAGAAACTGTGCTTTCCGTTCTCTGTTGTTTTCCATCCTTGTTCCTTCTATTATTTTTTCCCCTTATATTATCATTATTCCCTATTTATTATTATCATTATTATTACCTGTGCCTGTCTATCTATCTATTTATTTTATTTTAAAAGATAGATCTAAGGATGATCTAGCTGCTAGGGTGGATTCTTTTTTTTTTTTTTTTTTTTTTCTTTTTTTTTTTCTTTTTTTGAATGATCACCAAAATATGTTTGTTTCTGCAAACAGGTCATGTATTAACATTTTATTAAATTATGTTTTGTCACATCACAATGACAATTACATTCTAGATGGCTAAAGAAGTGTTAGAAACACAAGTGCACATTGAATATATTTCTTGTTTGAAAGAGCATCAAAAGATCACAGATCATATTAAGAAATGTGGCATACAGATTATTTTACCTCCAGTGTTTGTGATTAGAGTTCTAATGCTGTACTGCTTTTAAGCGTGACAATTTCATTTCTACATTGCAATGACTTTAGTCAATGATTAATGAAGAAATAAAACAACAACAAGAAACAAACAATGAAATACTGTGATTATTTAAAAAGAGAGAAGATAAAATAATCAGACCTATCTCAAGGAAGAAAAAAGCACACAAGCAAGCACTGTACTATACTAGAAGTGCAAGCTTTTCATTATTATTATTTTTTAAATAACAAACAAAATAGCAAAACATTTTTTCTCCATCATAAAAACTGACTTTGATCCCCAGTACAGCCATTGAGTGGAAAATTGAACCACACTATAATTGCTTTCCCTGTGACCGATAAAGTGGTGTAACAAATTTTGTGTTTGAATGATAAAATCAGCAATTGGCCCCTAGCAATTCCTTCTACCATTCCTCCAAGGACACCAGCGTCCCATCAGGCTCCAGGGCGAGAGCAAAGGCTGAAGAACTGTAAATCTACTCCAAGTTGTTGTTGGATATTCTCTTTGTCGCTTTTTTTTTTTTTTAATAATAAAAATAGCAAGCTATGTGAAAAGGGTTTATATGTTTATTTGCTTGATTTTTAAATGGCTGGGGTAAGTAGTTCTAGATAGATCACCAAAAAAAAAGCAACACCCACCAACAAAACACCGCTATCAAAAACAAAACAAAACAAAAAACTAAACTAACAAATAAAATTAAATAATTAAGTTGAAGCTTATTGTAGCTATATAAATGAAAACTACCCCAAATAAAATATATTCTACTCCAGAGTAAAATCTTGTTAGAAGGAGAATATTGCTTTCCTCATAAGCACAGATAAGTTCCAGACCTTGTAGATGCAGAAAACAGCTAAAAAGAATTTCCTCCCAGGAAGGGAGGAGGGCTGTGTTTCCAGCTAAATTCAATGAGGTTTTAAGGTAAGAAGCAAATCTTTATCTCATAACCACTAAAGGAGCAATTAAAGGAGTTTGAAACAAATGGAAATTTTACATGCTAAGAAACAATCTTATTTATCTATTTATTTGTAAGTCTAATTAAAGAAAAGAGACTGTGAACTGAGTGTTATTTGAATTTACACCTTGAAGCTGGTTATAGATTTAGGAACCTCATGTTAGTCCCCCCTTTTAATAGTTATTTCTTTTTGTTTCTTTTTCTTACACAGCAGATAGCATTTAGTCCAAATCTCTGAAGGTGCTTTTAGCTTCTTTCCCAGAAATCATCCCCATGAGCTCTACCCCAGGTAGTACTGAGTAGTAGCCAACTGCCTGTATGGATCTGGGTTTCCTGGACTAATGAATTTTGGTTTTGCAAGACACAGTCATCATTACTCTATAATGTTCTACCAAATTGCAGCTATATGATTATATGGGAAATAATAAAATATTTCTTATGTCCTCTACCTGTTTTTTTATAGTTTTATCTCCATGGCTATTTTATAACTTCTACTTTACCCATCCCTAATGAAAGTGCCAGGTTGCTATCTTCAGGTGAACCAAAGGCATAGAGGTGAGTGCTCAGCTGGTGAAAACTGTCATTGCTTGTTGTTTCCTTGGTGACAATGGAGATGCAATATCCCTTTCCCCATTTGTCTCAGTTTGGGTGATACACTACATTATTTAGCATTCCCTACCATTAGGATAAAATAATGATCAGGAAGCCACCTTGAGATTTAATGCATGATATCTTCACTTTGAAATAAATAAATTCATGCAAGCAAATGACTAATGTTGTGTCCCGCTGGCTTTATTACCCTCATTGTCATTTCACTGTTACAGTTTACAACATCACACTACAAATAGTTTAACCAGCAGAAGTGGTAGGCAGGAGAGTAGATGATGATGTGAAGAAGGTGGAGACAAGCAGACAGGTTCAGGACCACAGACTCGTTTGGTGTAGAAAGCAAGAAACTGTGCAAGAAAGCTGTACCCTTAGTCCAGCCATAAATATGGGCTTTGAGATAAAATTGAAATTTAAACTCTGTGACTATAACTATAATGGCAAATTAAGTAGTTCCAGACCACAGACACAGAGACTAAGTGTTACAATTGTTCTGATGAAGTCCAGTTAACACTGCCCTGAGTCATAGCCTGACACAGTCTGGGATTTGGCACAAGACAGACTATTTCCAATAGGGAATTTGGAGTTTAATAGTATGGGCATTGACCATCCTATACTACCGTGCTCTGGGGCTAAACGGAACTAACGCTATTTAACTAATTAACATAAGACTCATTGTTCTCTAAATTTATTAATGCAAAACTAATTGTGGTTCCACATCACTTGTATAGGCAGAGTTTGAGAAGGATCCTCCTTCCTGCCTAAAGCAAAACTATTCTTTCACTTCTTATGGCCTCTGGTGAGTGGCTCCCACTCAGCTGTAGTGGTCTAGGACTTTATTTGGCCCACCATCAAACTGGGACTGTGAAACAGCCAACTTAAACCAAGTACACAAGAGGGGAAAAAAGTTTTAAAGGTAAACATTATCTAAAACCAACTCATTTCATAGATCCAGGGTTAGATAATGCTACAAGTTGACACAAGTTGACACGATTAAAGGGGTTTTAATCTTTAGGGAAAGAAGACCTATGAGGCTCTATCAATGGGATCTGGGAGTGGAAATGTCTTAGACTGGCTCTGGCAGGGTGGGATTTGCAATGTAGAGCTATCAGTGCAGGCATGTGTGGTCAAGTCACTGCAACTTCTAAACCCTCTCTTCTGATATGCATGGCTACAGGGATGTGGTGCACCAGCATGTTGTTTCTTGATGACCCATTCTCCTCTTCAGTGCTCAATCAAGGTTGGCTAGGCAGTGTTAGCAGGTACATATGGGCTCATTTTGCATGCCTTCTCTCATGCTTATCGTTCCCAAATATAAGACAGAACGTTTACCTAGCACATACATGCAGGCTGCTTCTGAAACTTTGGGTTATCTGACAAGGAAGGGGTTGTAAAAACATGACTTTTGCTAACTTGTATGATCCTTTGAAGCATATGGCTTTCTAGAGTGGTATTCCCTCATCACAGAAGAGCATTACAGTCTCCACTACAACCTCAATTACAATGGTCCATTGTGTGCTGCAGCAAACTGATCTATCATGGGAGCAAGAGGGAATTTGTGGCACCAGACAATCCTAAACGGTTCACAGAGTTGAGACTGTCACCAAACAGAGATTGTCAGTAAACAACATGCAACTGTGAAGCAGGAGTTGGATGCCCACAGTGTCCTAAAACCTTCCTTAGACACTTTCAAACTTGATCTATGATTTCAGATAGTGAGCGACTTTAGTTAAATCAGAACTTTATTATCCCATTATAACTAGTGGCACCCTAATGTTTTGTTATATCATTAATAAAACCAGCCACCAATATACACCGGTATGCTGGAAGACAGTGCAAGTACACTAAAGCTGGTTATAGTTGTTGCCTTATAGAATCGCTTGCTCCTCTGAACATGTTTAAGGTGAAGACGTACAAGGTTATTGGAGATCAGACCAAACCATGGATTTTCACATAGAAGCATGGTCCATAGAGAATTATACACCATATGCAAAGCTATCTTGTGAACTTTGGAAATCACCAGTTAAATGAAATGGCCCAGAAAAATCTGTGTTGAACCATGGAGACCCCTGGTACTTCATTGCAAGGTGGGACAAAGAGAGTCCACCTCTAAGGGTGACAGTGGCATTGGCCCACTCATCTGTTTTGGACAAGATGAGTGCAATATTTGAGCACTCATCTGCCCATTCCCACAAGCCTCATTCAATTTCAGGCTGGTTTGGGCAACCCTGATCTAAACTATTGCAAGCACAATTAGATGAAACCAGAAAACACTGCAGGTGTTAACTTTGCAGAGCAGGCTTGTACAAAAAACACATTGGAGGATTTTATGTATTGATTAAGTGGAGTAATATTAATATATCTTTTGCCTCCAGTCAGTTTCCCTTTCTTCAGAACATCCCCAGTTGGGAACCAAGATATTTTCCCTTATTCTAGCTGAATACTAATGCCATAAACTTTGGTGTGACTGTTTGACCTGTGCCTCTTCTTTCTCCTGTATTTTATTTTATACTATTTATTTTATTTTATCTAGTTCTCCAGAGATAATCATTTCATATTTTTTTCTATTCTCCCTCTCACGTGTCCTCCAAACCCACCACTGACGCAGCTACTGATGGTAGGCAGTTCTGCCTCCCTTGACCTCGTCAACATCAGAAAGCATTTTCAAATCTCAGTCATCTCTGACAGCCTTTGAGCAGAGAAATGAGACAGTCTCCCTGACACAAAGGCTTCTGGCCCGGGGTAAAAAAACTCCTTTTGAAACAACAACAACAACAACAACAAAAAAAAGACCCTTTCGAACACTCCACAGACCACACGGCTTTTCATTCATCTTGCTCTGCAGCCCCTGTATACCACATTAGTTTTCAGACTAGCATCTTTTTTGTTTATTGTAGGCTAGCTACCACACCTAAGGTAGTTTACTGTTCTGCTCTGCAATTTTGTGAGAAAGAAAGAAAATGGTTTACATACAGCAATTGTAATGCCTAAATCTGCGTAGATAATTGTCCCTAATCTTGGTTTCAAAGGTTGCTTCTGCCTACAAAGAATGATAAAAGTATATCCTGAAGAAATGTAGGAGACATTCTGGAGTATAGCATGCAGGTTCAATTGAAAAACTGAGGCACTTCACTGGGAAGTTTGTGTGAATTGCCCAAATATTATATTTTCTGCCTAGTATTTCTGTTTTGCAAGATCACTGGAGTACTAACCTCTGGTAAAAGTATTAGCTCTCCAAAACCTTAGGACAACACCTACAATCAGTTAGTCTAATGTCCTACTTTTCCAGTTCCCATTTACTCTAATGGAGAGCTGCTTGCCTGGATGCAAAACTAATCACTTAGCATTCCAAAATATACCCCTATGAATTTCTTTGTTAGTGATGCTTGGCTTCATAGAGATGGAAATTATGGGCACACCAGTAGGGAGGGGAAAGCCAGTGAATGTATTAAATCCTGCAATACTGGCTGAGATGGGACAGCTCAGTTGTTGTTTCCCACAGCCCCCCACCTCCTGCAATAAAGTGTAACTATTGTTCCAAGCTTTTTATCAAAACAGACACGTTTGCTGCCATTCCAAGTCTTGCCACATTGGAGGGACAGATGCTTTTGCTCTTAACGTGAAAGAATTCCCTTCTATTCTTCCTGGCAGTGGCTCACCAAAGATTCATGCTGGAGAGGGTTATTTCTCAGCCCTTCTGCCTCCCCTGCACAAATCCACCCTGGCTTTGCATTTGAAGAGTTTGGGTAATCATCAGCTCCCCAGAGCAGCCCAAATTGAAGTGGGGGACCTGAATATCTCACAGAAAGAGCACAGCCCCTTGATGTTCATGCAGTTGTAGCAATTGTTTATGACAAGAGTACCTCGGGAAAATACCGTGATCCTGATTCCTTACGTTTGCATCCTTTTGGACTCAGATCTGTTCTGATAAGACCAACAACAGCATTTGACTCCATTCTTAATCCAGTCAGACTGCTGGGGAGCAAACCCAGGGGGCTCAAGTACAGCGAGAGCACTATATGGCATGCCTCTCAGCTGAGCTGGTGTAGCACATGTAAGCTAGCTGCAAGGCCTGACTTTAATCCCCAGCTGTGATTTGGTATTTCTTTCTCATTAAAAACTGCAGGGTTATCAAAGTTGGGTGAATGGTTGCAGATAAATGTCCAAAAAGACCCTCCCTCCTAAAGAATGCTCACGTCTTTATTGGAGAAGAAGAACTCCTTGCTGAGAGAGGAAATGGAAAGTCCCATTCAAAATGAACTGGGAATTTTGTGCCACAGATGGGACCAATCAGAGCTCCCTTGTCAAAGTTTCCATTTTTCACCATGGAATAAAATATAATAATTATTACAAAGTCCCCCATGGACTTTTTTTCCTTCTTCTTCTCCCCCCTATCCTTTATTATATTGCAAGACTATCAGTATTTATGGATCTGGTATTGCTAACGGTACGTTTGGAGTTTGTTTTGTAGATCTGGATCAGTCTGAATTTGTAGCACTGTTTTCATGGAACATTAAGTGCCTAGATTGCTAGATAAATGCTTGTAAAATAGAAATGAAATAAATAAATACAACTATAGTTGCAATAGCACAATTTGCATCTTTTCAAGATTTGATCTGATAAAGGAATAAAAACCCAATTTAAAGTCAGATACTGGGCAATTATTTCTTGTCTAAAAAAATAGTAAAATGTAGGAAGCAGATTTCAGAAAGTTCTGACAGTCTGAAATAGACATTTTTTTTTTTGGTACACTTGGATTTTGTTAGCCATCAAAAGTATATCTTTATATAAAATATAATTTCTCCTACTAATCAGTATTTCAAGGAAAAGATATAATCTTTAAACTGTTCCAAAGATTACTTTTAAAAATAAGCTTTTGCGCTCACAAGCCTGTCTTTACTATTTTTTTTGTTGTTGTTTTGTTTTTTGTTTTTTGATAATTTTCCTCTGCTATCTGAGCAAAGTGAATTCCAGTGGCCAAACAGCCAGAAGTTACTTGTCAGGTATTTACAACTTCACATTTTCATCATGCCTTGATGAGAAGATTGTTTGCTTGTTTATTTTTTAGTTTCTGTCTCTTCACTACATCAAAGAAGCTACCAAATGTGCTTTGGGACAACTTTCAGCAAATATTCAATGTATTTATTTCCATATTTACTCTGGATTTTCCAAGGATCATTCCTAAAGATAAAAGCTGTTAGGATTTCCTGTAGCTTTAAGCAAGAATGGTATATATGCTTGTTCTTCAACTTGCGTATGTGCATAATTTCATTGGACTTAATGACGTTCTTAGGGACTCTGTAAAATGGACTCTAATAGGGAAATCCTAGAGTTTTCACAACAGATTAAAAAATTCTCATCTGCTCTAAGGCGTATCGGACATATTGCTTCTTACCTGGGCTTGCCATAGGCCAGCCAGACATCCTTGATCTGAATAGGTGTACAGAAAAACTGCTTCCCCTGTCTATTGCTGCAGTTTAGGTGGTTCTTGATCAACTGGTGGGATTGCTACAGTTTGTTCATTTGTTTGTTTGCTTGTATGTTTTCTACTTAGCTACCTTAGCAGAAGTCACCTACATGCAAGGTTATTTACCTACACCACAGATGACAGCAAATATTATTTAGCTGGAGCTGCTTTCCTCTTTCCTTCATGTTTCTACTTATGAAGAATTTTTACTCTGGGGGGAAAGAAAAAAGGCAAACACATGGTCCTTTTCTAGCAGTCCAGGCAAAGAAACCGATGCAGAACAACAACTAGGATATGATTTATTGATCAAACTTCATTCTCTGAGCAGTATTTAGCATCCATGCACTAATAAAAAGAAACAGACAGCTCTGCTTGCCTCCTCAAATCCTACAGCTTGCTGTTAATTCTTCTGAATACATTACCTGAATCAAACGCACAAGGCTGCTTTTGGCTTTGTCCCTTTTTAAGCCTTAAGGTATGATTTCCATGGACCAGCACTGAAAAATACCTAAATATTTCTCCCTGCTGCCATCTCTCCAGCCACTCCCAGCAGTTGAATCACAGTGTCTTGACTGTATTAGGCTCCAGGGGGTAAGCTTGTTCAGTAATAGCCCTGACCTTTTCCTATTGTTGTCATTCCAAATGACATTTATGGCATAAACAAGCAGTGACACAAAACTGACAGGCCAAGTTGCCATCTGAGAGAAGAATCCCAAAACAGAAAGAAAAAGACTTCTGAAACCATTCTCCAATATATATTTTTATTTTTAAAATAAAGCTCCTTCCAGCTTCCAAACATCTATCCTTCAGGTGGTAATTTTACTGTTGATAATCCATTTGTAGCCTATATTTATTTTTATGAAAGTGACATCATTTTAATTCCATGATCAGGCTTTAATCATTCCGTCTTTAGAAAATATATCATTGAGAGAGAATTGTTCAGGATTCATGCTAATATTATCACTCCCCATCCCCCAGTTTGGCCCACAAACATAAAAGGAAAGACTCATTCCCTACATTTTAGCTAAGTATACGTCTTCCATGCTTGTCTGCCTGTGGTTAGCAGAGAGATAAGTCATCACCTGGTATGAATCATCCTACCTTTGCATGAGAAGAATCTCTTTAGAGTGCCTACATCTCTAAGTCAACTATGAAAGAAATTTAGATGGCTAGTTTAGACAAGATATCTGAATTGTAGATGCTTAAAGTTAAAAAAGTTTAATCCTATTCAATATTACTATACAGCTGGCATGCAGAACTTGAAAAGGATCATAAGATGATTTATCAAAATCATTGTCCTCATTCCTAAAAGCTTTTGTTAACAACTCAGTTGTGAGAAGACTTGGGTTGATGGTGTAATACAGCATAGGGATTTAGTCTGAGTCCAGGCAAGCAAAAATACCATGAATTGTTTATGTAGGACTGTTATTCCCAATGAGCCAGTCTCCTAGAAATCAGCCAGCTTTGTGCTAATTACACCATCTTGCATAGCAAGACTTTTTGGAGATTTTTCAGAGAAAATGCAACCTCTTCTAGGAATGCTGAAACATGGAAATATTCCTTACAAAATGAGAGGACTGAGAATCCATGCCTGCTGGTTTTTAATTTTCTGATCAGATGACAGTGCTTAATGTCTGTCAACACTGAGCTTAGCCAGCTATGGGAATGGGAACAGCGGAGTAGGAGCAGAATAAAGAAGGCTGTCCAAAGGCTTCCATATATACTTTTTATTGTCACAACACAAAATATAAGAGAGTGACCATGTTTGTGTTATTTGTTTGTTTCAGATTTTAAAGTGAGCTGCTTCATTTAAAGGGGGTCGCATGGTGAGAACTCATTGCACTAGGTTGCTCTGCAAACTAACAGTGGATGGCAACAATCCATGTACACAGGGACACCATCCATATCAGATGTCCAGCCACATCATATCACATATCTTCCCCCTCATTCCTCTGAGAAGCCTCTCTGCAAAGGAATGGTAGGTTGGCTTCCCAAATATGAAATGCCTCCACAAGAAGCATACCCATTTATCTCCTTATCCATGCAATATTGATGGTCTATTATTTAACAAACTGAATGCAATTAAAACAGTCTTTTTTGGGGGGATAGGGAGAAAGGTAATATGTCACTAATTGAAAACCACCAAAGAGACAGTAAAACAAATACCATCTGCCTTGGAGGGCAATATCATTAAGCTCTGGGCAGTATGTTACAGACTCAGGAGCTATTTTTACCCTTGGGCCATAGTTTACTGCTAATGATGGATGAGAGCAGTCAACAGGCCAGAATCTGTCCTGAGCATTCAGAGCTAACTTCAGCTGGAAGCAGTGCATACCTCTGAGAGGGCAAAAATGCTTTAGGCCTCTTCTGCAGACATGTATATCCACAAATATATACATACAGATATTTACACACACGTGTTTACATATTTTCACACATGCACATTTACTTGTACAGAAAAGTATTTCTGCTATAACAGATTCAACTCAAGCACTTCAAAAAGCTTTGCTCTTGTTCACCTACTCAATTTTCTTTAGATTTCTATCCTTCTGTATAGCTTGATAGAAGTTTCAACCAACAGGTTATATCTGTGTGCATATGGGTGTGCATGAACACCCCCCAAACAAGCACACACGTATTTATTAAAAACAAACATACCAAAACAAAAACATCACAGAATTTAAGTAGCCAGCAGTGGTTAATATGCGATGTGCTGAAAAAAAAAAAAAATCATGAAACTCTCAAAGTAATGTGGAGTGTTGTCTGTGCCATGTTTCTCCATGGTCCTCCATAGTATTTTTTGGCTTTTAAACTCAGATTTAATCCATGGTGTAAACAGTCAGTGCACTGCACACACACCAAGGTACCCAGACAGTCATACTTGATTCTCCTGTGGCTGTTTAAAATGGCACTGACTTTACAGGGATGAATCCTAGAGAAGAGCAACGATTCAACGGGGCCTGAAGAGGTTATCTCCACTTGGTATTCCTATGGTCAAGGCCAATCTGTAAACAGAGGAACAGTTTACCTGGGGAACTGCTGCTACTTCTAAACCATAGCAAGCCTCCACTGACCCTGAAACATACGAGAAATGTGTGCTTGGGATTCTTGGCCAAAATGAATACTGTGGGTGTGAAACAGTCTATCTTCAGAAAGATAGACCTGATTAATGAAATTTAGGTTCCTCTTGATCAGCTTTTCAAAAGGTACATAAAGAAGAGTTCAACGATATCAGCATTTCTATTTTTCAACTCATTGTGAGGTCTAAAAACAGTAGTACTGTTTTTAAAAATCAAAACAAAAAATGGAAAGAACATAAAAGAGAAAAACAGATTTAACACCCTATGATTCCCTCACCTGATTTTCTCCTAATATTTGACTTTTTCACTTGCATTTCAGTTGGCCTGGAAAACATTTGGGAGAAGGAACTTAAACATGCTTGCTAGATCCTTCTAAGATTCCACAGAAATTTGAGGGACAATAAATATTTGCATTCAAATGTGATCATATGTACAATTAGGAATATATTTCCAAGGTACATACTAAATATCATGATGATAACTTTTGAACACATTGTATATGTAGAACAGTACTATATCTCATTTCAGGCAGCCTAAAACTGTATCATCTATAGCATATCCAAGTCTTTTTTACGCTGATTTATTCAGTGAGCAATTGTTCTCTGAAAGAGTTGAGTGTATGTATTTGCACATGTGGATATTTATGTACACACATAAGTGATCAAAATTATCACCAGTGTTCTGTTTTATGTATATAACATGAGAAGATGCATAGATAAGATTTATATGTAGTATTTGTCTCTATGGAATTTACTAGCTTTCAACCATATAAGAAAATGGTGCTGAAGATTTAACATAGGAAATATTTATTTATATTGTAGTTTTAAAAAATATTTAGGTAGAAATAAAAACTGTGGAAATGAAACTTATTTGCTTATTTCAGATCAGCTTAAAAAAGGAAGGGCGGGTGCTCGTTTAAAGTAGATTTCATTTTTTCATTTGTGAGTGTGTGACCGCATGTGTGCATGTGTGTGTGTATTCTTAAAACGAATAGCAAAAAAAAAAAAAAAAAAAAAAAAAAAAA
>CM021767.1:114794196-114838635 GCA_011076525.1 Nettapus auritus
TTCTTATTTGTTCACTTCAAAACAAACCAACTTAAAAGTTTAACATAAAGCCTGGAATTCAAACACTGAAAGAAAGAAGCAGGATAGATTTGCTCTCCAAGTTCTGCCTTAATCATGGAGAAGGATTTTGGAAAACTCTAGAAGTCTATAAATATTTGTGAAGTCCAAATTAACATCAGCATTTAAGGACTACTTACAAATGGATGTTACTCTGTGTGTGTGTCATCATTTCACCCTATTCCTCCTTTTTAGTATTTTTAACTGTCATTTTTGAGATAACAAGGTCGTCATAGGACAGTTCTCAGTGAACGCTGGACTCCCAGAGGCTGCATATCTCATTGAAGGTGTCCTTAAGCTTACACTTTCTGCAGAAGCACATCTACAGATTGGCTTATCCCATACTAAAAAAGATGAGAAGTCAGTCCTTATCTCGTTAAAATAGGGTGGACTTCTAGAAGTTAATAACTGGGGGGAATCTCTTCCATTTATATATTTAGCATCATAGAACACTGGCCTCACCAGTGATCTCTAGATGTTATTTCAATATAATAAGTAAAAAACAACAACAACAACAACAACAAAAACCACAGTAACGCTCAACATAATTTTCTCAGCCTTTAATTTGCAAAAAGATAAATTTATTTTAAATAATGAAATAGTTTCTGATGTGAAAAAAAAGTTTCTTTTGTACTTTAAAGAAAATAAATCCTATTACATAGCAAGTTCTTTGCTAAGTAGTGTTGACATCGAACTTATAATTTTCCCTCCAATAAAGTTAATTCAAAATGTAGCAATAATATGTAAGGCTAAACTATCAGCTGAAGCAAACTGGCATGATGTTTAAACTGAAGTAGCTAAGTTGATTTGCATCACCTAAGGTTTAGGTTCTTGTGTTATAATGTCGTTTGATTCTTCTATTCTATGGTTCATAGGAAAAATCAAGCAATGTCAAAATGATTAACTGTAAATGGTCTTGTGTTTGATCATCTTTGTGCTTCAATTATAATTACAGAGTCAAGCCTAACAATAGCGTCTCTATAATTTCTTTATTGGCATGTAAAGTTTGCACAGTAAATATTTCTTCTCATTGCATTTTTTCCCTTTTCCAACAAGCTCTCAAAGCAACCATTCCAAACTAAATAGCAATTGAACTGGACTGTTATTATTCTGCACATACTAATTCTGCTCCCAGCTATTTTTTTTAAAGCATGAAATTCACAGATTACAAAGCCTACTGAATCATGTGAACTCATCTTTGAAATAAGTCCGAACCATAGATTTCAAAGCCCAAACTGACTTGAAACTGCACTTCCTCATCAAAGATAAATGTTTAGGGCTAGTGTTCTTGTTTGATCCAAGAGATAAGTCCTAAGTCTTAGTCTTCTAGAGTGAAATCTTGATTTCATTCAAGCCAGTAGCAAAATTCCTGTTGTTTGTTAACGAGGTCAGGACTTCAGCACCAGATTTCAGCTCCCTGAAGTTCAGGTGCAGCGGGAGTTCTGAATCCACCGCTCTAATTCTGATTCTATGTTTGTCAGAAGGAAAGAATAAAGTGAGTTCATAAAAAGCAGTCTTCAAAGTGGTGTTACACAATCTTTGGTGCCAATTTATATGCCTGAAACTTGTAGAAACTGAAAACAGACCTATTGCATACAAGAGTCTTTGGATTAGATCCGATGATCTAATAGAGCTACAAACTGCACAAGAAAATTAATCACACATAATGCATACCATTGCAAAATTTAAGTATCTTTATGAAGCTTTCACTTTACAATAATTTTGCCAGCAGTTTCCTGTACGCATCAGTGACACCTTGTTCCAGTCTTACTGAAGAGAGAAAAACATCTGCTGAGAACTGCAAATCTGCTATTTTGAAATCGGTTATGAACATGAGTTTTCATTTCTCTCATCAGATATAGCCTACTAAACCAAACAGATAGTTCTCAAGAGTATTACAATTTCCTTTGTTAAAAATACAGAGGGAAGGTTTTGTTTTATTTTCTTTCGTTTCTTTTCTCCTGAATTATGCTGAAAATATTGATGTAACAATAGATGGATATTATTCAGGGTAACACTTCAGACCACAGTGGTGTATGTATCAAGCAGACATGAAACTGTAGAAGAAACAAGAAATTTTAAAAGAAACTAATCTGATCTCATCTTGAAAGAGGAAAGGACTTAACAAACTGAAAGAATACCATAGGAGCTTTAAGATGGGGAAATATTTAGATTTCTCAACCATAGTGTAGAAATGAGACTTTTTGTTTAGACAAAATAATAATAGCAATAATAACACTGATCTTCCAGTAATTCAACAACAAAATTTCAATTTTTTTTTTTTTTTTAGTTTATTTTTTTTCCTGTACTTGCTATAAACTTTTTTTTTTTTTTCTTTTTCTTTTTGTCTCCTTCAGAAATACATATAGAAAATTACATTGAAGATCTTGGGAATTGTAAGAAGAATGAGTTTGTTTATATTATTAAAGTAAGTAGAAGGAAATGGTAATGATAAAATGTCAATAGATTTCCAGTCTAGTTTTACAGAATTTCAATGTATTGGACAACATTTTGAGGGCATGTAAAATAAATAAATAGATAGATAAATACATAAATAGTTTTGATCAGCTAGTATAAATCTTTTATATATTTTTTATTGTTTTACATAATATTTCCAAATGTTCTAATACAAAGGGGGAAAATAAATGGATAAAAACATTGAAATAACCACAAAAGTTTGATGTGACAGATGTGGAATTACCTGTCACCATCTTTAAATATTATATCTTCTGTATCTTCACCTTAATGTAAAACAAAACAAAACAAAACAAAAACAAAAACAAAACATCACACGACTGTTCAATAATTCCAAAGTAAGTCATGAGAGTCATGGTTTCAGTCCTATTCTGCTCTACTATTTTATTCCTTGAGTCTCTCTCTTGAAATACCAGTTGTTATATTACTCAGATCAAAGCAGCTATGCTTGAAAAAAATAAATAGATTAAACATTAAAGTGTAAGAGTACCTTTGAACATAAAACAATCAAATTGGTGGACAAAACACATCTAATCTCAAGTATTAAGAAATTTAATTCAATGAAATGGGAAGACTTGTCTGACACTCCAAGGAAAATCACATTAGCAACTTCACCTATGAATGATTATATTGATTCTCCAGTAAAATCAGAATAAAACTCATACACAAAGAGAGACAGTGTACTACTAGTTGTGTGTTGGTACTTTTCTTTTTCATGTACCTGAGCTGAATAATACAAAATACCTAGAGCCATATTCACAATGACTCAATTTCATCACCACCATAAATAAATAAATAAATAAATAATGTAGGCCAGCTGCCTAAAATTATTGTGTAGTCAATAAATAAATAAATAAATAAATAAATAAATAAAAGTATATCAGTGGGTCAAGCCATTCTATTCTGTTGGCCGTTTCTCACTGGACAAATTGTAGTGGAAAAGTGGAAAAGTGACTTGGGAGTAGTGATGCTTTTGATAGTTATTTCCACTTAAAATTCTTCTTTTATTTTGTCTTGTGAACAGAGAGTTCCTGCAGACACTAAAACAACAATTAAGATTGGGAAAAAATCATAAACTGCTCCAGACTGGAAAGGATCATAGTTCATCTTCTGGTAAGTTAGTTATAAATTGTCACCTTCTATATTAAAGAAATCAGAGAAATCTTCAGCACATGAAATGAAGCTTCACAAGGTTGGAGCTGAAGACCAATGGGCCCAAGAAAAATTGCTTGTTCAGTTACTCAGCTGAACAGTGGGCTTAAATTAAGGAGAGCTTAATGGTTGTAGGAAATACATGTAAATCATCATGTAATTTTCAAGGTAGTTTTGGTAACAAGGTGAGAAATGTGTGCCAAACCTTGTTGAATTGGACCAGCTTAGTCAATTGTGTCAGAAACCAAGAAGAGGAGAACAATAAATTCCTCGATCTGAAACATAAACTTCCACTTTAGCACAGCAAATGCTTCATCATTTGGTGTCTGGGTAAAACAGTCTTTTAGAGGAATTTAAATATAGTATAACTTCATTGATTTGGTTTTGTTACCTTGTTTTGGTGTTATGCCATGATTTTCTTCTATGCTTAAATAATATACTATTGTTCTAGGAGTACTGTTTTTGAATTACTGTAATACTATTTGAGTAAGGAAGGAGAAGGGAGTTTTAGAGTGACACAAGCACAAATGGACAGATGTCCATGGACAGCCCTTTGTGGATGAAGTCTATATACTTCTAATAAATAACACTTTTCTGTCAAATTTTCTTTACTACTCTTTATGACCTTGTCCATACATTTCCTTTTCTTTATGTTAATGTACTCAAACACAAATGGGTCCATATATAGTCAAAATAGTTGGACAGGTATTTCTAGGTCATACTACATTGTGAGATAAGTTATTAACATTAGATGAATCACACCTAAAAACACTTTTTTTTTTTTTTTTTTTTTTAATTGACTATAAAGGGAGTTCAGGGTGAATTTAGGCTTCAGATGAGGGCAATAGTATCAACATATGACCACACAAGTTCCACCTTTGCCTTAAGCAAAACATTTCTAATCTTCTAAAGATTGAAGTTTTGGCAAGAGCTCTTCATAAGAATAGCTAGGGCTAATTTCCTAACTGGCTTTAACAAGGGTATTGAGAACTGTGTGAATAATGTTATATTAAATACATATCATCCAGTAGAAGACACATATTCTCAATGGTCTTTCATAAACATATACATAAATCATCAACAGCCAAGCTGTATAAGAATAACTTAACTGAGAAATTCTGTGTTGTGTTTCTTTTTCCTTTCTGCTTCTTTTGAACAGTTTTAGCATAGTGAAAATTGTCTCTGTTTCTTATGGATCAGCTCTATTTAGAACATGCTAATAATGATTCTCATTGCTGCTTAACAAAATAGTTTGAAATAACACTTCTTAAGAATGCTATTCACAGTTCTACATGAAACTTAGTTGTTCTGGGCTGTGCATTATGAGAGTTTTTTTTTTTCTTTTTTAGCTTGTGACCTTGTGCAGAAAGTGGAGACCAAGATCTGAACAGAACTAAAACCTGACAGTGAAGTTAAATAAAAAGCGCAGTCCCATCAGGTTTCAAATCAAGACCATTGGAATTCAGGTTTTCTGGACTGGCTCCACAAACTATCAGGTCTTTAGCAATTATTTGTTTCAAAGATGGGTCCAGAACAGTTCAAAAACAAATAAAAATTCTCATTATTTTTTCTCTGACTTAGATGTGGTAGCAGTTCTGAAATACTTGAGGAAAGACAGGTGAATACACTAAGGCCACAGGACATTATTACATTCAGAAAATTGAAGCTGGAATTTTATGTTTGGAGAGTTGGAGAATTATACTGATCATGGACGAAATAACGGGAAAGCCTCCCCTTCCCTCTTCAGAGTGAAGATACATGGACTAAAATGGGCTAAGATTAGCATTTATTAAAAAAAACAAAACACCTCAACACCAAAAACAATGGATACCAGTTATGTCTCCTTATTTCCTTCTTTTATTTTTGAAATGTTGAAGAAAACAAGAACACAAATTGTGAAATAGGTAAGTAAAAAAAAAAAAATAAAATAAAATAGATAAAATAAAATAAAATAAAATAAAATAAAAATCCTAAAGTTTCACAGATAGATAGAGGAAGTCTGATTTTTCAAACAGTAATCCTCTTCCTTGTCCCTTCTTCTCATATTATTGTTGTTATTGCTGTTATTGAAAATAATAAGAATAAAGGAAAAATAATTCCCAAACTGCATGAGATACTGATAATGCAGTCCATGACCCCTAAAATATATAAGGGGGTATGTGACAGGATATATTTAAACAGTGCCTCTATGGTGAAAGTTCCTACCAGATACTGTAAGTCAATTCGTAAGAGGTATATAACTTGACAAAAGGTTCTGTCAAATCTTAGCTCTACTTATGCCATCCATGCAATGTGTGGAAAAGGGTGGTGGAGTCTAAATTAATCTACCTCAAAGGCAGATGAATGACAGTTCTGTAAACCACTGGAGCTGGTCTTCAACCCTACTCTTGGACCTATGTGAAAAGACTCAACAGAATGCATAATCTTTTGTGCTGGACTAAATCATGTGCACTCAGTGGAGTAAAACAGAGTCTAGTCTTGCTCATGATCCAAGAACAGAGATAGAATTATTCCAGAAGAAACTTGGATCCATGAAGAACTGAAATATAAATAAATGCTATTATTGTTATCTATCAGCCAAAAACCAACACTGCAACAACGCAGAGTAAAACTTGTGCTATCACTAAAAATACTCCCACACAGATACAATTTTTATGAGTAGGAGCTGAAAACGAAACTGAATAATTATGTTAATTATGTGTTATTATGAAAATATCTATTTCTATATTTATACTATGTGAGATATTCCTTATCACATGTATATATACAGCTGTAAGTAGATGTGTGGGTGTGTGCATGTGCTTGTGAGCACTTCAAAAATGTCTAAGGTAATTTTATTTTTAAAAAGTAGTAAAAAAAAAAAAAATAAAAAAAAAATCACTAGCATTCCTAGTTCCAGCCTGAAGCACATTTTTACAGCTGAAATAGGGTCTTATAATGAAAATGCTGACACAACCTTAACTATAGAGGTGCTAGCAGGCAATACTATAATAAATAATGTGGGAAATATTTTACACTTCAAGGCAATTACATGTTCAGCCATCTTTAGGATATCTGAGCCATGAAGGGTAGGGATTAGGTGTGCTTGACAAGTGTAAAAGACCCATGACTCATGACTGCTAGAAGGCACAAATGAATTACAAAAGCTGAGAGAAAGTTTTGTAATCACATAGCATAGGTAAAATATTTTTTATTTGAGGGTAGATAAGGATCAGGTAAATGTAAAGATACACACTCTAGATTCCACTGAGTTTGCTTTTTGAAGAAATGGTGAAAGTTGAGTTAAATCTATTGTCCTAACTTGCCTGACAACCATTTGTGCATTTCTCTATGCCATAAATATATGACTTTAATATGCTTTGAAATGAAAGTTCAGATTTGTAAGAGGACAGGACTGTATAGGACCAACTAGGTCAATGAGTTGGTTCTCACAGTTGCAGAAACTTCTGCTGGAGCATTACAAAGACCCCTTAGAACTGCTTCCTCAGTCTTCACCCACCAAACATATTCCAATGCCCATAAAAGCTTTTTCATTTGTTAAATGATAACAAAAAGTCTAAGTCTTGTGAAGCATCTTTTCTGTGCTTGGTTTCTTGATGAATTATCTTGGATTTGTGACTGTTTCTTACCAGGTTTGTGATCTGTTTTACTGTCCCCTCTACAGTGCCTAGCAGAAATGGGTTACGGTCATCTGATGGCCAAACACTACAGGAGGAACACTCTGCAAAACCACGGATACACTGGCATCATTGCCATATGAACAGAACATAATGTTTCAAGTTGGAAAAATAACTGAAGTGGGAAAGGCTGCATTGCCTGAACTTGGAAAAGCTTGGGAAAGTCCTGAACTTAAAAATAAATAAATAAATAAATAAATAAATAATAATAATAATAATAATAATAATAAAAAGACGCTTAAGAGCTATACAGACTGGAAATAATGGACAACCTGAAAGGTTGGAACTAAACATAAGCCCTTTCTGGTCAACTGGGAGAATTTATATATTTTTAACACTGATATCTATCTAATCTAGAACAAAGGGAGAAAAAAGAATGAAAAAAACCTCGTGGGTTGAGATGAGGACAGGGAGATTGCTCACCATTTACTGTCATGGACAAAACAGACTCAGCATAGGGAGATTAATATAATTTATTGCCTATCACTAGTGGACTAGAACAATGAGAAACTAAAAGCAAACTAAAAGCACCTTACCCCATCCATCCTATTATATGTCCTCCCCCTGAGCTCTGCAGGGAATAGGAATGGGGGCTGTGTTAATTCCCTGATGCTTCATCTCTGCTGCTCCTTCATGGTCACTCTCTGCCCCTGCTCCACGTGGGGTCCCTTCCTGAACTGAGCCTGCAGGGGCTGCCTACAGGCAGCAACTCTTCAAGAATTTCTCCCACACAGCTCCATACCATGGGGTCCACCTGTCAGGAGCAAACTGATGTCCCCCATGGGTGGCAGCTCCCCCCATACCCCCTGCTCCTGCATGGGCTCCTCTCCAAGGGCTGCAGCTCCAGCCTGGGGACTGCTTCTTCAGGGGCTCTCCATGGGCCACAGCCTCCTCCAGGCCACATCCACTTGCTCCACCAGGGGACTCCTCCATGGGCTGCAACGTGGAGATCTGCTCCATGTGGGACTCGTGGGCTGCAGGGGGACTGCCTACTCCACCAGGGGCCTCTCCAAAGGCCACAGGGGAACTTCTGCTCCAGCACCTGGATCACTTCCTGTCCTCCTTCACTGACCTTGGTGTCTGCTGTTCTCTCTTCATTTTCTCACTTCTCCCTCCCTATTGTACAACATTCTTTTTCCTTTCTTAAATCTGTTCTCCCAGAGGCACAACTAGTGTCACTCTTAGCTCAGCTTTGGCCAGCCCCCCAGCTACAAAAGCCTTGCCATGTAAACCCAATACAGAAAGTCTACACCACAAAGAGAAAATATCTTTCACATTAGATGTTATTTTCATGTGAGGATGTTATTTTCACTCCTGGAGGTGCCCATTCCTCTGCTCATTAGGAAGTCATGCTTTGAATCTGTAGATGCCTAAATTGCAATGGGTGAGCCGCTCAGCCAGTTTCTTGGTTTATTTTTGCTATACTCTAGTCAACAATAATTGGGTGTTAGAGTCATTTTCTTGGCATCTGTCAAACAAGCTTGGGCTTTTCAGTTTAAATCCCACAGCAAACAAGTACTTACCTGTGTAATTGTGATGTTAGTAATCTCTGTTCCCCAAGAAGGAGGAGCTGTCCTGCTCTGTCATTTACAGCAGGTCCATCCAGACCATCCTTCTAGAGAGAGGGACGAGGAAGATAACTAGACTATTTTTCATGCCTGCTCCTGTCTAACATTTCTCAGGTGTTTTGAAATGCTTATTATTATGGTTTCCAAGAATCTGTTCTGGTGTAGGGGGTCTGAATTTTCAGAGCTATTTGTCTGAAATTTGCAGTTTGAAAGCAGATACACTAACCTCTCATCACAAGCAAAAATGAAAGAAACCATTACCCTCCAAACCCCTTTTGACTTAAACTGTTAACAAATCTTTAAAACACCTATCAGTCTGAGGCCAAGTTTTCCTACGATTATGCATGATTTCATCTGGAGTTTTATTTCAGATGTATACCATATTAAGTATGGCAGAATATAGTATTTATTTATTTATTGTTACCTGTTTCCATCATTTTATTTCTTATTTTCATCACTCTTGGCTATAAGAAATGCAGTAGATAATGAGGAACGAGTATAAAAAATGCAAGAAAATCAGCTTCTGTATGGTTACCTTTTCCACAGAAAAACATGAAAAGTTTCAAGGCCCACTGTTTGAGGAACTCCCATAAGGAAGGAGGAAAGGAAGGGAGAATGGAGGGTTGAGTCCTGTAAAGCAGTTATAAATGTTCTTCTCTGAAAGTCAATAAGGACTTTGTCATTGAATATTATGTGCTCAAACTTTTACTCATGTGCTTTATTCTCTTTAATTTCCATCAAATTTGGGGAATCCTATTGCCATTCAAATTTTGTTAGCCTTGCCCCTTTCAACTGATTTGAAACTCTTTCACGGTCACAATATAACAGCTACCATGCAAAATGATGAATATTCAACTTCCATATTAGAAGTCACTATGAGTACTGAGACAGATACATGCATTTCAGTACATAACAGGGTTGGGTAATAGCACAATAGCTAAAGACACTTAAAATAACATGACACCAATTTATTACCATTAGAAATACAGCCTTTGGAAAAGACCCTAAGCATTATGTTAGCATTGATATGTCAATTCTTTATTTGAAGGATGGGAAGACTGAATCCCAGCACAGTCTTAATTAACAGAAAATAATTAGCATCATTTTCCCAGCTGTGAATTTGAGATTTTTTTTTTCCAACAGAATCCATTGATTGATAATTAAGGAGGAGTTAGTTGTAATAAAACTCCCAGTATTGCAATTTCTAATTGGCCTTTAAGGACATTTTACAGTTACAGTTACTTTGTTCCAGGCGTTTTCTGGCATTTTTTTTTTTTTTTTTTTTTTAACCCCTTTTAAAAAGGAAATTTTTTCTCTGGGGGAAAAAAGGATGAACCTGAAAAAAAAAACCCCCTTTAAAGTTATTTTTATAAATTAAAAAAAAAAAAAAAAAAAAAAAAAAAAAAAAAGGAAAGAATACAGTTCATACAGTTCATGTGATTATTTGTCTGGGTAATAATTGACGCCAAGTGAATGTAAAAAGCTTAGAAATTTGGTTTGAATAACCCCAAATTTTTTTATGTAAATGTCTAACTTGATGAACAGTGAATGTTCCCATTGGCTTCAGTGGGATGAAGCATCATGTGTATAGTTAAGCAGATATATGTATATCCTTCAAGGAATGCTGCCCTAGGCTGGAAATCTTATAGGAAAGTATTCAGTTCAGGACATGTCTACTTGTTTCATATTTCCAAATAGTCCTCAAATACTGCTAGTACGGTGTCCCTTGAGGCACCAAAATTTTCTTTTAGTAATCCTACAAGTAGAATTGATTTAAAAGCATGCATTTAATGATTTTGTAACATTTGTTCATTGACATAATTTTGAATTATTTTCTGAAGTTATCTGAAAATGTGAAATTTAAAATAAAAACAGCATGTGACTTTTTACTGTTTTCTCAATTTCTTTCTTTTCCCTCATTTCTCTTTATTCTCCATTTTGCAAAGCAACCTGAAACAAAATACAGAAAAAAAAAGAAAAAAAAAGAAAAAAAAAAAAAAAGAGAAAAATCTTATCTATCTGCGTACAAAACAATTAGAAAAATAATTCACTTAAAAAAAATAAATAAAAATATTTATCAGTAAGAAGTGTCAAAGATTTTTATGTACTGGATAATCAGTGCGTGCAATTGCACATGCAAATGCAATAATATTCCTAAAAATAATTTTTTGAGTGTCAATGAAATTGAGATCAAAACTGCTCCATAATGTTATAAATGCATATAAGTATAATCAGACCTGGACTTGCATTTGTGTTTTCAGTTACCACTACTCAATGACTTTAGCTTGCGTAGGCACATAATTAATGGTGCATTAAAATCTGTTATTGTTATAGGCAAAAAAAACCATACTGTTAGTTTTGCTGTTGTTTCCACTGATTCTTGTCTGTTTCTTTCTTGCCCTGATCCTGTGCAGTTTTTTATATGTCTGCAGCACTGAAAAAATATTCTGGGTGATCAAAGTATCTCGACTAGCTTTAGAAAAACAGATCAGCTCAGTTTCTCCATCTTGGGAATGCTACAAGTCTGTGTTTCTGCATCTCCAAAGATGTCAAATCACTTAGCTGTGACTGCCTAACATCTAGGCTGGACTAATATAGCTTTCTCTCTTTGGAGATCTTCCAGCAAAGCTATATGCTGCTTACAAATTTATTCAAAATGCCTCCACTGTGTTTTGTTAGCAAAGACTGAAACGTCCTCTTTCATTTCAATCACACTGAGGTCATCAGACTGATTTTCAGTACAAAACAACCTAGAGAATTTGACACTGTTACAACTTGCGTTCGAGACAACTTGGTCCTTCTTGTCTAGCATCATATCTGCTACCAGGAGCGCATAAGTTGCCATAAATCCTTGGGCCACCTTAGCCAATAATCAAGCTATTTTAGTTGCTGATATCAGATAATTCAAAATCAGCTGTGTGGAAAATGACAATATATATGGATGCTCCCCATATTCCACATCCTACTTTGGCCAGTGACACCATCCTGTAAAACGTGGCTGTCTCTTGCCACTGTGGAGGGAGGGGTTAAGGCATGTTAGGCTGCAGCTACTGTTTATAGAGAGGACCCACACTGAAACAGCAGTCACCACTTTCCTTCTTTCATCTCCCTGCGGCAACACAGGCATCAGCTGAATGCATATGTGTGTTTGCATTCACATGCATGCATTTTATGGGAACACAGCTGGGATAAATCAGTGTATCACTATGGATGGTAATAGAGCGTGGCTGTCTTTCACCAGCAAAAGAGATGGGGCTGTAAGTATCGCAAAGGGATTCTGCTGGATACTTTAGGAGAGAAGTCATCTCAATTGACCTCAGACTTCTAATAGAGAGCTGTCAAGTCTAAGCTAGCTTTGACTCCTCAAATCAAACAGGGAGCAGAGCATGCTGCAGAGCTATTCAGTGCACTTACAGGTCTTTTAACATCAAATCAATACTGAATGCCTTAACAAATATGATGACAAGTTTTCAAATTTTATTACAATTTGCTGAACTACTTTTTTTCTCCTTATTTAAAATTAATTTGGAAAGAAATTTGATTCTGTCTCAAAATCAATTTCCTCAGAGAATTTCCTTAAAACATTTATCCATTCTCTGACTTTAACCAAATCACTATTAGCCTCCCATCCAAACCGTCTTCAAATAAGAGGCCATATTGAATCCCGTGGTGGGGCAAACCTCTAAGCATTTCTGTTATCAGCCTGTCAGTCATTTGTAAAAGCTTGTTAAGCTTCAATGGTCTCTTCAGACATGCTGTTTCAGGCCTTAGTGATGACTGCAGTTAGCACAGTCTTTGAGACCTTTCCCAAAGCTCCATAGCTGTGTTTTCGGGTTCTTAGTTCTCCCCTCCCAACAAAATATAGAGAACTGTTCATTTCCATCCTCTGCAGCCATCTTTTCATGTCTTCAAATACTGTTGTCATGTTGCTGCACATTTTTTTAGTTCTTTTTAGACTAAATAAACCCAATGAAAGATTTCCCATAAAAACAGCACTGACTTGCATTGGGGAGACTGATAAAGAAAGAAAAAGCAGAAGTGTAAACAAGGTGTTGAATACAAAAAGAGAAAAGCCATTCAGGATCCAAAACACATACTAGCTGGGGTGATCTTATTGATTTTGAAAACACAGCAACATCTTTTGGAGGGAGCTACTCAGAAGAGGGAATAAAATCATGGATAATTTTGATAGTATTTAGAAAATATCAATATTTTAGATTTCACTTTTAACATTAGGGGTGATGTATAAAGATATTGTACAGGAAAACTGATACATTAGAAAGAGGTTTAATTTAATGTCTCAAGCCTTAATCTAAAGAGCATTTCACAAAATGTAGATTAAGATTTACAAGTCTAGGTGAAAATAATCAAGCTCTTATGTTAATATTTAGACTATAAATGAGATCTGATTTCTGAAAGATGCAATTCGTCAACAATTCCATTTCAATGAGGTGTGCAGCATTTCTAAAAGCAATTCATAGACTAGGTAACTCAAAAATGTACTGAAATTCTGGGTCCTACTTTTTAAAATCTCTTCTTAGAGCAGTAGAATGTGTGCTGCCTAGATGGAGGTATGTGTCCCTCTTCCAAAGGTTTTAGATACCAGATTTTGTTAAGGCTATATCAAGCATTTATTGTTATTACTTTAATACTTCTCTATTGGAAAATAAATAAATAAATAAATAAATAAATAAAATAAAATAAAGTGCAAATATGTATATTCAGGATTTTCTTCATTGTATAAAATTATTTTACATATTATACAATTGAGTGAAACCAGATAAAGTCTTATAAGTTTAAGCAGTATTTCATTTCCCCTCAATGTTCTGTTTTTACACCAGTGATGTTCTCGTGTCATGAAGACATGTATGTGAGCAGAGGGCTACGTGAGACAAACTTGAGGAATTTCAAAATAAAGAGCTTCAACTCTGTAGTATGAGGGAGTAATGAATCTGACCTAAGCTCACTGCTCTGCTGGAACACAAAAATAAATTCAAACTGCAGCAGATCAGCATGAACCAAAGCACATCACAGGCCAGGAAAAAAGAAAGGTTCTCAAGAACAACAGGACTCTGCAAGGGATAAATATCCCACAGAATTAGTTGGAAGCTCAAAGTCTGATAAAAATGCTACATTTCCTGATTCTATGATTTTGGGCTGTGAATTTTTGAGGATTAGAAAGGAAGTTACTAGCTAAACCATATACTAATATGAGGCAATAGCCCTCATCTCCTTTGCTTCCATGCGTGGACTTTAATAAGTAAAATTGTCTAAAATCCCTTAGAAAGTACTGACCTCAAAAGCATTTTTTTTCCTGTTGACCTTAGTGCTCTCAGCATTTTAAAAATAGATTTATTTTCTCCCTTACCAATCCTGAATATTATTTTCTGGTTAGTTGTAGAGGAGATCAGAATTTAAAATCCTACTTAGTCACTGGTTCCTGGGGTAACTCAAAGTAACTTTGCCTTTCAGTCAGTCTTTTTCCCACAGAGGGTTCCTCTGACATGGGGGTGATGAAGTTTAAGTCCTTTGGTTGCCAATATAGAAATATTGGTCCATATAGAAAGGCCAATATAGAAATATCGCTCTATATGCAAAGGTAAAGCTCTCTTGACCAGCGTGGGTGTTGCAGAGGATATGATCATTCATTTACCTTCATTTCTGCTTGATGGCTCAGATTTAGTAATGCCGCTTTGAAAGAGAAAACTGGGTAGCTAAGGATAAAGAGGCATTATATGACTTTACTGAGGTGAGTGATATGAAAAGCTGTAAGAACTAAAGCCTAAAATTTTGTCTTCAGCAAATATTCTGCTTTATAACCATCAAGAAATTGAAACTTTAATTTATATGTACAGGAACCAATAATAATTTTTAATAAAAAAGTGAGTGAAGCTGGTACACTGGACCCTTAGACAATTGCTAAATATAAAGATTAGTTCTGAATCTATTGCTAAAATAAAAAGGTTCACATATGATATTGGAAGAGTTTAAAGGATTTTTATTAATGTTCCCCTCGCTGCTTACTCTTTAGGTTTCCAACAGCAATTTCTTTTAATCATTGAACTTAATATACTCCAAGGTGCCTGAATTCTGTGTCAGCTGTAAACATGCAGTGAAACATTTGCATCTAGGCTTCCTTCAGTTCCTCACATTCAATTCAAGGAGTGAACAATGAAGCAGCACTGCTGTGCAAGATCCAAATTATGCTGCTGGCAAGAAGATTCTCAAATAACCGTAGATCTCCTGGGAGAAGGAATATTATACTATGGAATAGTGAGTATTTGCCATAGAGAAAGCTGGTCTGTAAGCTTTTTTCCCTCTTCTTTCACTCTGTTTATTTATTCGTATTGTCGCCAATGTCATCTGAAGCAAAGAAATTCAATAACATTAAATCTATTGCAGAAAATTATTTTGATCTGCCAATTAAATGAGCAAGTTCACCTTGCCTATAATATGCCATCAAACATTGGCACGAGCATTTGGTGCAATCAATCTATTACACATCAATTTTATGGCTGTATAATGAGGTTTAATTGCTGCTTTATTAGTCCGACTAATATTAAGTGTCAGTAATTGCTTTACATTCAACTTGGCTTTCTCATTTAAATTACACTTCCAATATTTAACAATAAAAGTAGACATTCTTTTTATCTAATGAATTTTTGCTTTCATCCTTGTGGTACAAGAAAAACCCAATTGGGGTGATTTTCCTCCTTTATAAAAGTTCTCTGGCCCCAAGGAATTGAGCCTGGGAAAGCTAAATGTTCTTGGTAAATGCACGGGCCTTTGGCATTTTGAAAGTGAACTTTAGATTTCTTTTTGACAGAAATATAATATGGGTTTTGTGTATTAATGAGTGAATTGCTAAGGTGTGTAAACACATTGTACTCCTACTGAAGTCTACAGGTCTATTTGTAGACTTTAAGTTATGCATATTCTTGGGTGAATTGCAGGCCTAATGCTTGCTACCCTGAAGCACATGGGAAAAACTATTCTGGCAGGATGCAGAATGCATTTTGACTGGCAAGCCACAGACCAAAGGTTATTGCCAGCCAGGATTTTAATTATTATTAAAGTCAGAGACTCGGATGCTCAGACTTGGAGCTTAGGGAGCCAAGGACTGGAGTTCAGTAAATTACTGGATACTAGCAACGTGGAAACCTTTGGCAGACCCAGTCTTGTTCTGTGGCTTCCTTGAACTCATTGTGGACTGCATTCAGGAGATGAATTCCTGGATTGTTCAAGTCAGCAGCAGTTTTGCCTTTTCAGTTGGCTTCTTCTGATTTCCTTTTTATGTTTGAAATAAAGTCCATCTGATTTTGCAAGGATGAGCTCAGCTCACTGAATAGACATGCCAGTTGCCATTAATATCAACTGATTTTCCAGTGACAGCTGGCTAATATTACCCTGCAAGCACCTCATGAACTAAAATCAATTTGTATTTTGGGAAAAGAGGCCTAGTGTTGGGGTACCTCACGTGTTTGGTTCATATGACATTGGACTGCTGAAATTCTGATCAGGAAAAAGTTGTGGTTGAATCAATAACATTTTATTGCATTTTATTGCAATTCTCTTCCTGAATCCATGAAAGAGTTAATATAGCTAGAGACCCTGTGAGAGTCAAACATCCATCACTAGATATCTACTGGACTGCAAACCAATTAATGAAAAAAATGTGTCTTTTGCTGTTTAGTCTTTGGGGAAGGGGAATTTTTGTTGTTGTTGTTGTTTTCTTTTCTTTTCTTTGTCAAGAACAAATATTTTGGGGATAATAAGAAAACCTGCATAGAACAGCACAGGTTTTTAGAAATACTCCTTTATGAAAGAAACCCATGCTCTCTATCTAGCTTTCCAAGGCTGACATTCTCATTTTAAAGGTAGCAGAAGGTAAGAATGTATGGACCCAGGACTTTCTGAAGCTAGGACTTAAACCTACCAGACAGCTGGCAGAAATCCAGGTCACAGACTTTTAGAACCGTTAATACTAATATTCACCTGAGCAAGTGAGGTCAAAGTGTTTACTCTATGGAAAATAAATAAATAAATACATAAAAATCAACCAAATCTCTCATTACCCAAACCCCCTTGGGCAGCGTAAGCACCATCTACCCTGTATTTCACACACGGTCCTTTCTTCATAATGATGGGACCACCCACATTTGCCACTGTAACGTAACATTTTACAGCATGCACCAAAGAAGGAAGAGACCTGGGCATCAGGCTCACCTTAGTCTGAATAGTTGGAAACCAGCAATATTCGCATCCCAAGAGGACATTGTAACCACCATGCTACAGGGCACTCTGTGTGAGTGTACCATCAGGAATGTATGGTCATATGAATGATCATGGGACCAGATAGCCATCAGGCAAGAGGGAACCGGCCCCATGCCTTGTCTAGAGCATCTGGCAAGGGAAAGGGACACCTGGTGTTTTCATCCGCAGCCCAGAGACTGTTTCTGCTCCTTATCCAAGAATCAATCTAAGGTAAAACACATCTACATTCCAGAGAGCAGGTGGGACTCATGTATGAGATCTGGAAGCTCAAACAACTGCAGGTTGAGAAGGGCAAGGGCCTTGGTTATTCACTGAGGTGAGTCCTCTAAGTGCTAGCTCTTCATGCTAAAAATGATGGTCACCACTATCACAATCTTTTATTTATTTCTTTATTTTAAATAAACTATTCTTTTTCATTAGACAACTTTCCTGAAGAAGAAAAGATCTTGAACAGACATAAGCACCTTGTCAATTAGCAAAGACATGGTTAGTTTGAGAAGCCTTGAAGTTTTTCATGGTCTTCAGAGACACTTTCCTCTACTCAGCTGACTTCATAAAAATGCAGGCACTAAACCCTGTGTTCCCATCATTCCTCTCTCCCTCCCACCTACAGGTGGAATTCACCTATACTGTACCCAGGATTTCATACTGTATTCTCCATAGCAGCCTTGCCAGCAGTATCTAAGAAGCCAGGTGGGTCTATTTGCATCAATCTGGGCTCTGAAAGGCCTCACTGCAGTGAAGATCTTTAATGTACAACTCATTTGACCTGAAAGTTAAAGAATAGAGTTTGAACAATACTGACATAAATAAATATTCCTCCTGCATTTCCTTATTATTTTTGAGTGCTAAGGCAGCAGATCAGATGCAGGGAGAAGATCTGCTGAGTAAGAAAGTGCTATTTTCACATTGTCACTTTGCAGAGCTGAACTGCACTTTTAAGTGTGGCTGTCAGTCCTTTTACTGTCAGGTTAAATCCTTACCCATAGTGATTCTTGCTCATCTGCACTGACTGTCAGCACTGAGGTCAGGAATGAGCTTTCCCCATGGCGAGTTGGCAGGGTGTTTATGTGCAAGGGACTAATACACCTTCCTAGGGAGCAGGGAGCTGAGATTCTTGGTCAGGAGCAAATGGCCAGAACAAAGATCTGAGATTACAGATAGGCAAACATTTGTGGCCCTTTGTCGCTTCCTGTTGGTGTTTAAATTTTCTTTGGTAGTCATCACCAGACTTGCTGCAGTCCAGGCCAGGCCAGCTCTGTCTCTGACAGGCAGCAGGGGCATAGTGAGGCTCCCTCAGCAGGCAAGTGGTAGCCCAAACCTGCCTCTGATATTGGCTGCAGCTTGGACCTCAGTTATTTTTGTCACTGTTAAACTCTGCCCATATATCCCTGTCAAATAATCCCAGATAATCTTTCTCTTTCTCAAATGTAGATTATTTTCTCCACAGAAACCTTCAGACATCAGTACATAAACCTTTAGCTAACTGAGAAGAGTTCCTTGGCTATCTTGTAAAGACCTCCCTGTTGCAATCCCCTGCTGTGTAGATCCCATGAAATTGAAAGACTGGAATAAGAAAGGAGTGGCAGGGCTGAGAGGCAGCCTCTTAAATGATGTTGGAGACCATGTCAAAACCTGTATTTGTCCCTGAATAGGTTTTGTAACTTGTCAGAGACTGTGAAAAAGTTCTTAGGAGAGCTAAAGGTCCTAATATACTTAAACACAGATATGAAGGACCCATGATGTCCTTGTGTATACATATTATGTTTTCCTAGATAGCAGTTAAACCACATCAGGTGGATTTAGTGCTAGACAACAGGCTCCTGAAGTGAATGCTTTAGCAATACAGACATGGTCATAGCAAAAAGAAGCTATTAACTATCTTTGAAATCCAGAGAGAAAACACTTCCAAGGGCCAGAATCTCAGCTGGTGTAGATCAGTATCAGAGTCAGGCTGTTATACAGAAGGTGATGAATTGTCCTGCATCCTTAAAAGCAATCAACTGGACAAACATTGAGCTGCTTATTGTTTTTTTCAAGAGCCTCTTCACCCCTCCTTTTCTTCCTCCTCTTCCCTCCATGTCTGAATGTCTTTACCATTGCACAGTGAAAGCAAATAAACAAGGAAGGTTAAAATCTAAAACCACTCATCCAAGTTAATTAAGTTCAGCCAGCCTCAACTACATCATCTGGTAAGATCTGGCAAGTCGTGTGTGTGCACGTGTGTGTGTGTGCATACATGCACGTCTGTATATTTTCTCTTCAGAGAGAATCATTCAAAAGTGTACAAAATTTAAAATGTGCTATTTCCATGCCTAGCTGTGAGGTTTTTTTTTCATTTTTTTTCCTTGTCTGTTTCTGTTCTTACAGCTGGTTTCATATCTTTCTCCAACTTCCCATTATTACATTTTCCTCCTTTTATTTATGATGCCTGATTCCCAGTGTACATTATTGCTGCTCTGTTGGTACTTTATTAAATACGATACAGATACTAGAGTGAGAGTGAGGTTTTATGTCCCACACATGGTGTGTCGTAATTGTAGCATTTTTACTTTCCATTAAGAAGTATCTCCAGGAGGGGAGGATGGGGGACTC
This sequence comes from Nettapus auritus, assembly GCA_011076525.1. Taxonomy (NCBI): domain Eukaryota; kingdom Metazoa; phylum Chordata; class Aves; order Anseriformes; family Anatidae; genus Nettapus; species Nettapus auritus. The sequence goes on from CM021767.1 coordinate 114,813,995, forward strand.
GGTTCATTACTTCTATAAACCAAAGAAGAAACCCCAGACAAGCTTGATGAGTTGTTAAGTAGTCTTTAAAGAAGTCTTTAAATCAAGATTAGATGTCTTTCCTAAAGAGACTCCCTAGTTCAACCAGAAGTTGCAGGCCTGATAGAAGAATCAGTGGCTAAATCCTTGTGTTTTGCAGTATGGAACAAGTCAGACTACCTTAAAACAATGACCTTTTTTCCTTCAAATTTATGAGGTTGTAATTGGAAGACAGTGGCTTAACTAGTCAAGGTACAAAACAAAGATGGAGTAAAACTCTAAACAAATCCATGAAGGAAAGAAGGAAAGTGCAATGAGAAGAGGATTGGGACCCACTGAATAAATTGTTTAATTTATTTATATTTCTTTTACATGTACAGAGCCTTCCTTGTAAGTGCTGTTGTCTGTGCGTGAACCAAAAAAAAAAAAAAAAAAAAAAAAAAAAAGGCAGCAAAAGACCAACAATATGGAATATGTCAATATGGTAATCACATATTTACCTACTGTCCCTTTTGCTCATTCTTTTTTTTTGTGTGGCACCCTTCCATTTAAAGAGGGACTGATGCACATCTAGGAAAGGTGATATTGGAGGAAAAACTCAGAAACACAAAATATAATGATCAGAGAAAAAAAAATAATAAAAAAAGCAAAACAAAACAAATAAAAATAAAAAAATAAAAAAAAAAAAAAAAAAAAGAAAAAAAAAAAAAAGTTGATCTCTACAGATTAGCGTAGCCAATTGTGGAGTATCAACCTAGTAAAACTAAAACAGAATTACGGTAATTTGTGTTTGTGAGTATAGTCCTAAACAAGACTGGATTTTCTTGAAGGAACTAAGGTACTCTGTAGTTCTCAATGGTTTTATTTTTTAACACTGACTCTGTATCTCTCACTTTATGGCTGCAACAACACAAATGGGGTTTTCTAATTTCTTGTAATTTTGATTTTTTTTTTTTTTTTTATATTCTTATGGATAATCCTTCTACCATCAAGCTCAAAATAAAGGCAAAAGGAAATTTAACTGCAGTATTCTCAATACAATTGAAAGAGAGAGACAGGTGTTCAGGGTCAGAAACCAGAAGCAAGTATGCAATTGCTAAGTCCCATCAATTTCAACACCGAGATGCCTTTGATGATTTTTGCTTGTTCCTAATTCTGTGTACCAGAATATGATTTAAACTATGCCTTATTTAGCCTGTCAAACTCAATTATTTTATTTTGAGTCATTTCAGTCATCCTCGTGTAACTTAGTGCAACTGACTGGAGAATCTCTCTTCTGTTGTTCCTTTCCTTTTTCTCTCTTTCATTCTCTCCTTTTCCCCTACACCTCCATAGACACATTCCCTCCAAGTGAAATTCAGGCTTCAAACACCTTAAACACCTTAAATGGTCTCTTTCTGAAACCATTATCCAAACTCACTTGTGTGAACTAACATGGGTGATTGAAGTAGGGAATGCCAACAATGCCACAATTTCAGTGAAAAAACACCTCCACCATTTGACAAGTCATACCTTCCTGCAACTTGTGTGTTTTTAATAGAGAAGCAAATATGTTCAAAGTATTACCAAAGCTGTCTGAAAGCAGACTCTTTTTCTGAAAGCCATGATCAGACATTTGCTCAAAGAGGACAAAATTAATTTTTAGCTTCAGCATCTAGAGTTAAGGTTTTCGGTTAGAACAAAAATCTACCAAAACCAGAGAGGAATGCAAGCTGCAGAGCCTGCTGAAATGACAGAAAACAAATCCAGTCTGTGTACAAGCCTGCAGACTACTCGGAGGTGGTGGTAATATTTGCTGTGTTGCTGTCAGCTCCTCTGCCAGTTATCAGCAGCAGAACTGCAGCTGTCTGCTGAATAACACATTTGTTTATACAGTAGATTGAGAATATTTGTGTGCGCAGCAAACTCCTTGGGGGTATAAACTATGTGTTTCTGAAGAGGCCCAGTGTCATTAGAATAATCAAGACTTGTAGTATGATAAACAGAGTCACAAACAGAAAGTACTACACAGACTCTCGAGTGTGGTATCGCATTTGGTGTCAAGTCCCCAGGATGATCTGTTCAAACAGCTTTTCCTGTGGCGTAGACACAGGTTGCTACATACTTTACAGAGAAATCAAGGGGGAGACATGGTCATGGTGCATTTTTGATGAGACCTCGTCAGCAGTGTGCTGGCATGTGGTAAAAATCTTCTATTCATTGCACAAAGCCCAAACCTTTTTCCCTGTGCAAACCATGTGAAATCCATTGCAGTGGAAGAATGTCCACTTTCTTTACCAATAAGATCAGACCAATGCCAAGGTCATATCATAATATATTTATATTAACCTCACAGCTGTACTAGGGAGACTGTCCCCTCTCAGGCACCCCACAGCAGTCAAGGCTGTGACCATCCAGTGTGGGCCAGCCATACTCATACTGCAGATCATTTGGCCTGGGTCTTTGTAATATCCTTTCAACACTCACAAAAATTGTACAAAGAGTGCAAAAAAAGTGAGAGAAATGTGTTTCAGCCCTGTGTAGCCATTTCATATCATAGTTAATTTCATAGTGCTATGAAAAGACATTGCAAAATACTGAACTTGTCCCAGGTGTGGAAAGGCATGGTGTTGGGACAACTCTCTTGGGTACGATTCAAAAAGCAGAAGCTTCTGTTGCATACAGTGCAAAGCATTGTCTTGTTGTGGGTTTGCTGCTGAGAGGAACAATGGGTCTTGCTTAAGAAAGGTAGCCTGCGAGTGAATAGACATAAATATGGTGAAGACAACCATCAATATGGTGATGAGCCAATGCAATGGTATAAGCAAACTTTTAAAGATATTCCTAGGAAAATCAAGTCTCAGTGACTTGTCTTGGAGCTGGAGTGTGCATTATATGATGAAGCTGGGTGTATCTTCAGAAATGGCTACATGGGGGTTAGCCCTGATTTCCCAGTATCACAAAAATTAGAACATACACAGAGATCCCAGTGTACAGTCTTCTTCCAAAAAAGCCCACAGACTCCTAAGCTGGCTCAGGAACAAAAAAGAGGGAAATAAAGTGAAAAGGAAAGTTATAGATGTAAGAAGGTAGTAAAGTCAGAGTAGAAGAGCAGAGGCATTATTGAAAATATGCTCTTAGTGACATGAGCAGTGCACCCATTCCAAATGCATTCTTTCAATACTACAGAGCAAATGCTGCCTCCTAATTCACCCACTCTGTCAAGTGGCATTAATCATTCACATACTGTCATGAAATACTTGCTATGGGAACAGTGAACTCCAAAATGTTCATTATGACAGCATCATTTTATTATTTTTCAAATAGTAAGACCCCAGGTGTGTGACATAAATCAAATGGCTGCATTTTGCACAGCATTTCTTTGGTGTTGATAAACTGGTGAGCTGTTAAAATCAGTTCATCCATAATAAGTTCGTCAAGAAGGAAGAAATCAGACACAAAATTAGTAAAAACGTGCTTAGGGCTTTTGACTTCTTGACTTTAGTCTCCTTTTCTCATCACTGTGATGAGTAACAGAAGTCTTCTGAAGCCTGATAATTCTGTTTTTTTTCCTTCTGTCCTGTTTTTCTTCTCCATTGAATTCAGGTCCTTCCTCTGAAGGTTGAAGAGCTCTCCTTAAGAGTATTGCACCTGTTCACGTGTAGAAACATTGTGTTTTCAAAAGTCATGTGCAGCTAATTAACTTTTCTCTGTCTCCAGTTCCCAGTATCTCACTTTCTTTGTCTTCTGATTGCACACTAGCAGATGATGAAAAGGCAGCTGTCAATGTTTGTATGAATTCTGGCATGAAAGAGTTCAGATGAATGGGGCAGTTGGTCTGCCATTTTCAATAAAAAAATATATATCCACACATAATCAGAGATTTGTCTAATCTGAGATTATTTCTCCAAATCTAAGAGCAGATGCCTGGGTAATATACACAGTGTGTACAGAATAACTGTTCAGTTATACCTCCAAGCCTCTAGCATTCCCAAATCCTACTATCAACCTACCTATATTGTGTAAATTACATTTGGTTTCTCCTTCACATTTCTAACACAACATAATTCAGACTTATTCTCCTTACTCAGTGTCATATTTTCACTCTCCTTAGATCTGTACCAATTAATCCTTGTGACCCTAGCTCCTCCCACAGGTTTCCTTCTCCAGTCCTATCAGAAGCTGTCCAAGTCTTCCTGTAGTGTCAGGTCACTTCTCAACAGGCATATCACAACACCTTTGTGGAACTAATGGCCTCAGTCTCTCAGGTGCAAGTTAGAGTGGTTTCAAAAGAATAGTTAACATTTTGTTAGACCTGACCCCATTTTTTTTTTTTTTTTTTTTTCTATTAAGTTGCTGTGCAAATCTGAGCAAACTCTATTTCTGTAACAGCTCTGTTCACCATGCATGCTTATGAAAAGTATGTACCATAACCAGCAATCTGTCATTCACATTTCATGGAAGTGTTGCTGCATTTTCCTGAGTGGCTGAAGTAATCTGAGAACTTTGTGTCTGTCCCCTAGTCTCTTTGCCCCATGTGTCTGCAACAGCAGAAACATGTAAACAAAAAATTATCTTGCAAATTTGAGATGTTGACCTACTGATCTACTGTTTCACCTGTTTGCACTGAGGCATGCATACTTTGAGCCTTCCCCAGTTGGATTTGGAAGCTAACCAGGAATGAACTAGCTGCTGCCCACAACTTCAACTTCAGGTGAATGCCAGCAGAACTCCTTGGTCTGACTACACTTAAACTGAACTGAACATGTCCTGGGTACATTTCTGAGTATTGACCCTCAAATTGTTAAATTGTTCACACAATCCCTCTTATGATTTTGATTTATAACAATGCAGAGAATTAAAATAGTTTCCTGTTTTTCAAAACTCCCAACACATACAGACAAAAGTAACCACCTAGTCTGACTTCTTGAAATATGTAGTCTAGGGAATTTCACCCAGTGCTTCCCAGAGTGAATGCATCTTGTAAGAAGATGGTTCATTAGAATCTTTGCTCTGCCTGAATAACAGAGTTGTCCAAAATAATGAATAAAATAAAAGTCAATGTCAAAACACGAGGGATTTGGGAGTGGAGTTTTTTTGGAGTTTGGAAGTTTTTTTGTTTGTTTGTTTGTTTGTTTGTTTGTTTTCCTATCCTGAATATCAATTATCTTTGTTCTGGGCAAAATATACCATTCTGTGCCTTAGGTTTCAGGTCCCTTAAAAGGATTCAAGATTCATGTGGTTTAACATACTCACACCCTCCTCACATTGCTGTTCTGTATGTAAAGTGTAGGAAGAGTTTATGGAAAAGCTCTCATAGTGAGTAAACAATAAAATACAGAAATAGTTTCACTGTGGAGAATGGGGGAAAGGTAGAAAGTTTGGATTCCTCTATTCACATGTGCCAACGATAAAGAGGCTGCACAGTCCCTTCCATCAGACAGCTGCTGTATCAGCTGTCATGCATAAAAGCTGTATAGTCAAATGAGTTTGTGCTGACCTACATTCCCCTTGTCCTGTCACCAGCTCCCTGTATCATCAATACAAGGTACTTTCTTCAACTTCTGCCTCTCCATCCTTCCACTGCTGCTGGTATGTCATTTGCTGCACAGATGTTTCTCCCAAGCCATTGCAAGGTTATTTTTCAAGTGACTTCCTCCAGCAGATGTTTTCCAGTTCCCAGGTGTATGCGTTGCCCTCTCCACTGAGCTGAAACTCAGTGATGCACTTGACATATTACAGTGCCGTGCTGTCTCTTTGAGCTGGAGGGTCTGCAACATTGCACATCAATGACATCCCTCTGCTCCTGTCAGGCTGCTTGGTGATGGTTTCCCTCAGCAACAGGCCTCCTCACTGGCTCTTCGAGTTACAAACTTGTTACCTTGGCTGCACAAAGCAGATTTCTATGGTGCCTGAAATGAAGTTTTGTAATTGCTGTGGAGCCTGTGCCCAAAAGAAGAATTAAATAAAATGATTATTCAGGCAGCCAGGACCTATTTCCCTGTAGAGCTAAAGATGAAAGCCAGATGCAGTAACAAAAGGAGATCTATGCAGTAGTGCTCTGAATACAAGACTTTCTTCTTCCCTTTACTTGTGGAGTCAAGGTCATGTAATGACATACAGTAGGAAAGTTGAAAAAACCACAGAACTCTTGCCTCAGAGCCCAGAACATAAGCCCATTTTAGGTCCTGTGGTAGATGGCTAAATATAGGTATTTCGCTCTCTCCACCTCTGAAATCTCTGTTTTCATGTTGGCAGATGCTTTCCTAACTTTCATCCTTTGGCATTAATATAACTTTCTTTTAAAAATTGCAGGGGTGCAGACTGGCTTGTGATGCCAGCACTGTTTGGTTCAGCTAATATCTGGGCTAGCTTTAGCCTCAGGCTATGGAATAACTCACTTCTGTGAGACAAAATGATAAGTAGAGTCTTTAATTATTATCATTTAAAAATGAATACTATATATCAAACTCAAAAGAAAACATCAGCCTGTATTTAATTAAAGAGAGAAGAAAACTTATGAAGAAATCTCCCCACCTCTTGCCTTAATTTCTCTCACCTGAACTCATTCCCTATGCTCTCTCATTCCATTGGCCATGGGCATAAAAACAATGGGGCCAAATCCTCAAAATAAGTATGTGTAGAAAGAAAATCTTGGGGCATAAATGGAGGAGGATTAAAGCTAATGGGTGCTACCTATTCAAATGCAGCTATATTAGGCAAAAATATGAACAACATTTTGCTCCTGACTGTGTCTATGCAAAGGAAAGATGAACTGTCTCCTGTGGATACTTAAGTGGTGAGATCCTGTGTACTTAGAGTATTTCACCAAAAAAAGGCTGAAAAAAACTGTCAACAAAAAGTGTCAGGATCCTCTCCCTAACCCTGAGGCCAGCTGGAGCAGTCTGCCCCTGCCAGTTCCCCCCCCCCCCCCCCCTTTTTTTTTATATGTATATATATATTAAACAACATTACCTCCAGAATGAATAGCAGCTTCCAGCTTGCCTAGCAGGTTCAGTGCCTGGTCCGTGCTGGTTCCTGAGCTGTGCCTGGGAAATGTCTGGAACAGCACTAGCTAGCCTGGACCAACAACTTGCCAGGGACCATCTGACTGGTAGCAGAGACTGCCAGATTCCAGTGTTTGCTACTAAGCACTGGTACTGGTTTGGGTACTGACACAGACAAAGCCCATGGTGAGCAGTTGGCTATATATATATGTATACTAAGAAAAATAAACTGAGCTTTGTACAGGCATGGGTCTCCATCCTTTATCCCTTATCACCTATACTGGTACTCTCAGCCTAGCTGTTATAATTTTGATCTGAATAAATCAGCTGACTCCTTATCTTCTCATGGTTTAGGGTTAGCATGAAAGAAGGATTTACACCAGCAAAATATTCTATTTTGGTGTTGTAAGAGAATTCAGTTGCACAGGTACAAGCAGTGTCATGTCATTTAGCTCCAGAAAAAATGGAAATGGCTCTACCTGTTTATTATTGTAGATTTATCCTTAAACACGGGTTTCTGTGGTTCTATTCTGATTGCCAAGTAGCAGGTTCCCTCCCACTTTGACTCAGCTAATGCAGTTGTGGGGGCAGGTGGTCTGGCTGAAAACTATTCCTAGTAAAGAAGTGTATTGGCTTTTTGGCTTTTATCAAAAAAATTACACTTTTTCAAAGTCTTTTATTTTTATTTTATTTTTTTTTTTTATTTTATTTTCAGTGCAGGTATGCATAGAATAGTAGGCAGAAAATAGGATAACATCACCCTGGACTTAGAACAGTTTAGTGTTTCCTGGAGCTAGAGCTTGGCAGAAAGAACTGAGCAGCCACAAAGATGCTCTGGGAATTTGTATTAACTGCACAAACCATAGTCTTATGCAGTATAAAATTTCCTTTGGACCCTCTCTACACACCCAACAAATTCATATGCAACAAAATTAGCACAGTCCTACATCTTAACTAAACTGCCTCTCCCTTAAATATGTTTCATTATCACAAGGGTTACACCGCTTCAAGGATTCAAAGTGGCCTTGAAAGCGTTCTGTCTGGCTGTGACAGAATCTCACAAACAGAGAACAAATAATAATTTTACTAATTAATTCAAGTTCTGCTCTCATATACAAATAAATCCAAATATGCATCTATTTAACCATATTTTTGAAATTCTATTTTTTAATGTAAATATACGTCACAAGTATAAAAAATCAAGACTGAAATCTTTCTTTAGGTAAGAAAAAAAAAGAAGGAGAAGGGAAAGTAATGGAATAGACAACTGTGAGAAACAAAACCATTATTACTATTATTACTATTACTATTTTTACTATTATTATGATGGTGACTATTTAGTATTACTATTACTATTTACTATTATTACTGTTATGACTATTACTATCAAGCATATGTACAGAATTAAATCAGTTCTGTCAAAATATCAGAATGGGAAAAACAGCCTTACTTTTAACACCTTTACACGAATATATCTTTGGTATCCCCACTGCTCCCCTTCTCCAGTTTTCTTGGAAATAAATAAACAAATAGATTCATATATTCATAGATTTTTAGGGCCAGAAGGGGCCTTTACAATCGTCTTGTCTGAACCTCTCCTGAAGACATACATTATAATTTTATTCTTACATCTAGCCTATAACTTTTTTAAGCTACAATGAACAATTTCGAGCCATTTACAGTTCTGATTTAAGCACTTCAAGCAACAGAAAGTCCACATATATTTCTGGGTAAGCTTATTTGATGGTTAATTACCTTCACTGATAAGTGTTTTATTGTTGATTTCAGCCTGAAATCATCTAGATCCAAATCCAAGATGAGGGATTTGGGGTTGCCTTTTTCTGTCAAATTACAGAGCCCTCAGCCCTTTATAATTCAATAGGAAATGTCCATCCCTAAAAGCCTTAGCCTTCCCCTCTAGTTCCTAAAATCATATAAATTTTGTCACAATGTTCAATCAGCCTCTTACTTTTACAATACTCAGCAGTCTTTAAGCAATAAGGGAGTCGATGTTACAAAATATCTAGAAATCCATTACAACCCACCTGTACCTTAGCCCTGAAAACACATGGCCTTCACTTTGTTTTGTGCCTACAAACTTTGTCAAGCACGTTGAGAGCTTTGGATGAAAGCCATCTTATAAATGTACATTACTGCAATATCATTATTATTGTGTTGTCATTCTGTGTTCGGCCTTTTAAAATTGTTTCAGCCTGCTGTAGCACTTGAGGTTTAATTTCCTTTCTTTAAACTAACAGCCCCATTGAACAAAGGAAGTAAGTATGGGGACATTAAAAATAGACTGAGTTTTCTGTATTATTATTATTATTGCTGCAAGTTCACAGCTTACCCCATTATGACTCCATCTCATTACAACGAGTGCCAAAAATGTGCAGCAATAACAGGCTGCATTTGTGTAAAGTGGGACTTTTGCAATACCAGTTGCTGGGGAAAAATATCCAAGGAAAAGCAGTTGGTAGGCAATGGCCTAATCCTTCTGGGTGTGCTGTTGTTCCTCAGACTGTAATGGGCATTGCCTCACACGTGCTTGGGAAGGAGAGAGATCCTATCCGGTTCAGTTCCTACTAACCCCAGAGCTTCAAGGAGTGGGGAGAAGAAGGTGGAGATATCCAGACTGGCCTCATAAGTGCTACCCCTCTAAGAACCAGATGCAATGAAGCTGGCACCATCATGTCCTCATGGGTATGCCACTGGCCTGTGATCATCCTGGACAGTGTAAGCAGGGACTAAAACCTTGAGCTCGTGGTGCCAGCATGACTTCATGAGAAGCAACAAAATTTGCAGACTCTAAAGTGTGCTCTGCATTGTGTAGTCTTTTCTTCTCTGGTTACTATGAGCTCAGACATTGCAATGCATGCTTTTGCAGAAGGGGAAGCCAAGGCAGCAGTTTCCTGATTATGCAGCTAGCTGAAGTGTATGCTGTCTGCTCCTGCTCCCCACCATGTATTTCTAAGAGTTTCTCTGGACCAGCACTACTATTTGTGCAGCCAAGGTGAAGGATCAATAGACAAACTGGTTTAATTTCAGACACAGGCCTTCTCCAAGTTGATTCTGATCATTTGTCATATGCCAAAATTACAGCAAATAAAATGAATGTGCATTCATGGGCATAAAGTACAAGACAAACTGTTTCATTACCAGCCCATAGTAAGGTCATATCCAAGAAAGCACAGGTCCAACATGAGGAAGAAAAGTGCTTTGTCCAAAATAATCCAACAAGCCATTGGCAGCCATAAGAACAGAACTTATATTTTCTGAACCTTTGCACAGCCTACACATACCATAGCTAGAAATGGTTTGATATTTTAAGAAAGTTTCTCTTTGAATATTCATGTGGAAGGAGAAAGTCCATAAATCTCTTCTCTTTTAGTTTTAAAACAGTCCCCCTTGTCCTATCACTATCTGCCCACATGTACCAGGTGTGGCTGGGATGTAGTTAACTTTCCCTGCAGTGGCCTGTACAGTGCATTGCTCTGCACCTGTAGCTAGAACAGCACTGGTATAACCCCAGTGTTTTGTCTATTGCTGAGCAGTGCTGGCACAGCACCAAGATGCCCTCCAAATCCCAAAAGCCTGTAGTCTCAGGGTGGACAAGAGGTGGGGAGCAGACATCACTAAGCAGCTGACCTAAACCAACAAAAGGGGTATTCTATACCTTATGATGTCACACTCAGCAATAATATCTTGGAAGGGGGAAGGAGGGAATAGGGTGGTTCTTGTCATGAAGATGTCTATCCTTCCAAACAACCATGATGAGTATTGAGGCTCTGCTTCCCAGGGCGTGGCTGAACATCTTTCATAGTTGGGAAGTAGAGAGCGTTTTTTTGTTTGTTTGTTTGTTTGTTTTTTCCTCTCTCTTTGCTTCCATGTAACCTTTGCTAGATTTTTATTGTTCTTTCTTCTTTCTTTTTCCTTTAATTAAATTATCTGTATCTCAACACAAGATCTTTTTTCTTTCCATCATAATTTCTTTTCCTCTTATTTTGAGGAGGGGGAGTGAGAGAGCAGTTGTGGTGGAGTTTAGCTGCCCAGCAGGGTAAAACCACCACACCATGTAAAATGTCTCTACCTTTTTATTAGCCCTCTTTAAGTACTGAAAGGCCACAGTGAGATCTTCCCAGAGCCTTCTCTTCTTCAGGCTGATTATCCCCAACAATCTCAGCCTGTCTTCATAGGAGAAGTTCTTCAGCCCTTTGGTCATCCTCATGGTGTCCTCTGGACCTGCGCTAGCAGACTAACATCCTTCTTGTGCTGGGGGCCCAGAGCTGGATTAAACACTCCAAGTGAGGCCTCACTCAGCTTGGCGTTATCTGCAACCTCGCTGAAGGTGCACTCAATCCTAGTCTACATCATTGATAATGGTATTAAACAGCACCAGTCCCAGGACAGACCCTTGAAGGACACCAATCACCACTGGCCTCCACCTGGACACAGAGGTGTTGAGCACTACTCTTACCCAGCTAATTCATTACCCACTGAACAGTCCCCCCTTCAAATACGTATCTCTCCAATTGAGAGACAAGGATGTCATGTGGGACCATATCACAGACCTTACAGGAGTCCAGATAGCTATTGGTCAGTCTTCCCTTGCCAGTTTTCTGCCTTCCTTGCTTGATTTCTTACATCTGGAGATGGAGAGTTCTTGTGCTCTAGAAAGCACAAGAGCTTTCTTTCTTGAAAGAGCTGCCGGTTCCTCTGTCCCTAAGGACAGTTCCCCGGGGGATCTCATCCACTACTTCTTTAAACATACGGAAATTTCTTCTTCTAAAGTTCAGGTTCATGACTAACTAATGCTTCTCCACTTGATGGTTTGTCTAATACCTAGACAAGGAGGTTATCCTGGCTGCACTCCAGGAGTGCAGATGATATTGCGGTCTCCTGTATTGCTTACAGCCTGCTGTGTTGCTTTCCCAACAGATGTCCTTGTATTTAAAATAAAATAAAATAAAATAAAATAAAATAAAATAAAATAAATAAATAAATGGAAAAGATAGGTAGACAGCTCCACTTGACACTATCTTAGTAGAATTCAGCTTTGGAAAGACTATACAAACAGCAGGAGTTAAAAATCATGTATACATGTTTGCAGAATGACAACTGTTGACACCAATTTCAGCACATTTGTAAAATCCAGACACAAGTACAATCAATGATGAAAAGTTGCTTAAAGTTGCAACCCGCGCCTTATATTTATGACTTTATTGCATCTATACTGGTAACAAATCAGTTTCTGAGCACAGACCAAGGCACTGAAATACACTTTTTTACATCACTGTATTTTAAATGTAGTTGCTCACTTACACTTGTTCCTGGTCACCTAATGAATTCTCATATAGTTCCCAAGGATTCTAAACTAATGCCATATAACAACCATACTGAATTCAATGAGCTGGTATCAGGGTCAGAAAATAGGCTCCGACAACTGTCTAGCTTGTCAGTGTAGATGCTGCTTGCGGCCTTCATGTATAAAAATACCCTCCATTGACACCACAGAAGGAATTTATCTCCTCTAACTTTAACAATGTAAATGTTAGACATTTCACTTAAGTCAGTCTTCTGGAGATAAGGCAGAGATCCTCATAGAGTTGTTTTTACCCATCCTAAAATACATTTCTGAAAGGGATAAGGTAAAACCATCTCTGGAGAAATACTTTTTGTACTTTTTCAATAGTAGGAGCATAATTAGAGGGACTAATTTAGGCTAATTTACTAAACTAGCAGAAAGTAATCTCATCTTATATCTAACTCTACATATTCAGTGGTGACATATCTCTATATTTGATCTCACCTAGGGCTGCAGATCAGGTTGAATTCATTCAATGATAGGACCAGTAGTATTAATAATCATTATTATTATTATGTGTTAGATAATACTTTTTATCATTATTAATCATTAGGAGAAGCATTGATTGAAACTAGTGAAAAGGGTTGATAACAGGAAATATATATATATAAATATATATAAACAAGACCTTTATTACAAAAAGAAAACCCAACTGAAATACAAGGATTCAGGCTGGCCTCATTGCAAATTATATGATAATATCTTATGATTACTTTGTGCCTGACACAGTTTTAGCCTAGGATACAATCTGTCATTCTGGATTGCAACGGTGTGTTCTCCACCAGGGAAAAATATATATTAGTAAAATTTACTGTCTGTGTCATTATGTGACTGCATAAATTTCAATCTGAGCATATTTGTTAGTTTTAATTCCTTTTTTTTTTTTTTTTTTTTTTTTTTTTCCCTCTCTAAAATATTTTTCATATTATCTTTTAATATATAGCTCTTATGTTGTCTTTTTAGGGGTCTTTTCAGATGTGGGAAAAAATATGAAACCTCTGTTATTTATAAACTTTAGAGCAGGGACTGCAATGCTTTTATTTTAATGCCTTTAAGAAAAATAACCTATCCATACAATTAAAATTGGCACCAAAATGTTAATGATCACCAACAGTTATGCAAGGTTAGAGGTTTAGCGGCTAATCACTCTCTCTGTCTCTTCCTTTCATTGTGTCACACTCTCTGTTGGGTTGACACTCCATGAACATCATTTGATTAATTTTACCCATGCTCTAATGCCTATTTATGAAAAGATATAGGCTGCAATATGAGGAATGTGGAAAAGTCAGTGGAGGTTTAATTGGATTAATCTCTGGGTTCTACATATATACTGGAAACTTTCGTGACAGCTTAGCTAACACGATAATATATAACAAAGATATCTGGTATTCAGCAGGGTCCCACACCTTAGCTAGGGGGGATACACCTGGGGAGGCTTCAGCATACAACAGAACGACAGGCAGCTGACAGCACCCCTGCTCTGATACTGTCACAAATCGCTGTGTCTGAAGTGCATTTTTTCTGAAATTCATACCCCAGTTTTAGTGGCTCAAAGGGATGGTTTTCAGCTACACGAACACTGAGTTTCTCTCCCTGTGAAAAGCAAAATTGCACTAAGCTAGTTTGGAGATGTCAGCACAGTGTCTATGAGAGGGAGAGGGAGTGGGAGCAAAGGTAGGCAGCCAGGCCAAACAATGCCAGCATACCTGTCCATCCATGGGCCTCTTAATCCCATCCATATCTCCCTTCAAAACCAGTCACTAATGAGGACATATCCATGTTGGTCTTGACCATCCAAAATGTCTCATGACAATATATTTGTTAAGGTGCTCTACATAGCTAGTATGTATTTTCTAAAGTCCTCATCTTTTCTAAAGGCATTGGACTCAACTCTAGATTAAGTCCAGCACTTGACTGATTTTACCTGTCAGTCTCTGACCCATCTGCATGGACTATCCCATTTTAATTCAAGGAGTAATGACTCCATCTAAACATGCTGTCTGGTTTTATTCTATTCCATTGCAGACCTATCTGAAGAGCTTGCTAAAAGTTAAGCAGACTAATATAAATGATCTGATCTCCTTGTCTGTGATGCATTATAAATTTCAGTTTCCTGGATTCTGATGAAGGGCATATTTCTCTGTCTTGAACAGAATTGCTAAATTGTATTGTCTTCCACTAGCAGCAAATAATGGTTAACATGCCCCACTGCCATCAATGTCAGAGATGATGACATTCATCTTACTTTATTTTGGAAATGTAAATGTTACATTTATAGGGAGTAATTGTGGTGCTTCTATATGGTCTGCTATTGCCTGGATTCCTTAGCATGTCTGAAAAGTGTTGGCATGAGACTATGGCACAAGAATTCACCTTTCTGGACCAGCAGCTGGAGGCCAGAGGGAATGTCACCTTCTGAAGGCACCTGTCTTCCTCCCTTGAGTATAGTCGAAGGAGAATATCCGGACCTGTTGCCTAACTTTCCTTCCTTTACCTTTTCTACCTGAATAAGGTGATTATCACTTAACTTTAATTCCCATGACCCTGTAATTTTCTCATTATGACTACTGGTAACAGTGGTTTTGCTATCTCAGTGTTTAATACAGTGAAAATAGACTCCTATTTAACTTCCAACATCATAATTTCTGGTGGCCAGTGATCCAGGTATTAGCCATAAAACGAATTAAAACATGATTAGTATCTAAACAAAACTGTGTCTTATGCCATCATGTAAGCATTTTCTACGAAGTGAAAAAGGAAAAAAAAATAAAAAAATGAAATCAGATCTCTCTCAGTATCTAGATCTTAGTTCATCTTCCTTTCTAGTAGTCAATGAAAAAAATTGGATGCTTCAATGGTAAGAGTCATCATAATGAAGGGTTTTAATTTTTCTATATCAAACCTTGCTTGCCAGGCATTCCTGTATTTATTTTAGACTTCAGATAGTTGAAGTTTTGATGGAGGAAGGAGACATAATGAAGAAACATCTGTTTTCATGAAGAATTTCCAGAAATCTGTGGCTCTTATCGATATATTCCTAGAGCTCTTTTACTGAAAATGTCCTTCTGCTAAGCCAATTTAAAAAAGAAATATCTTTATAGTTTTATATCCACACAGTTGCCTTATGAAATTCAAAATAAAATAAATAAAATAAAATAAAATAAAATAAATAAATAAAAGAACTTGCTCTGTGCTCTGACCCTACATATATTGTAGATATTCAGCGGACTAGTTTGTGTCATATCAGTCTTATAGATGGATTTCAGGAGGATGGATTAAGAGCTCTTAGGCAGACTTTCTCACATTTTCTTCATTAGTCTTAGTGAATATTTTACTAAAAGTTGAGTACTGTTAGCCATTTGATACCATTTAATAGGGAGTCCTAACTGACACTAATAAATTAACCAATATCAGGAACAGATCTTTGGCCCTGAAGACATCTGACATCTCTCATCCACATACACTATTAATCTCTCTTAACTTCCAAAAGATGGTGACCACATACATACATACGCCCACCACCGAAAAGAGTACCTTCTTTGTGATTATTCCCAAATATTGCCCAGGAATAGTTTAGGTCAGCGGTGCAGGTTAAAAGCAAAATAAGCACCATAATACTAGTTTAACAGGAATGACTGAGATCCTTTGTCCATGTTTATATATTAGCATTTTTTGACTTCCTAGTGTAGATGTGGCTATATATTCATTATCAGGTTAAGACCCAGTCATTTACTATCTAGAATGACCGTGTATAATTGCCAGTTCACGTAGGTCCCATACTTTTTGGAGCAGCTGTGCCTGCCAGTACACAAGAGCAGTTTGTCATGTGTTATAAGAAAAATACATATATATATCTAGACTAGAAAAGACATCAAGCTTCTGTCCTTACTGGGCTTCTCCTAGTTTCTTAGTTTTAGTGAAACTCTCATGGTCTCAAGCCTCTCATGGCCCTTAGGACTTTCTTAATCTTTTCTCCAGCAGTTCCCTATTTCCAGTCTCAGGGGCTTCTCTAATAACTTCTTACTTGAGAGTGTTTTGTTGTCGTTGATGCTGAACACAAAACAACACAGATTAAAATAGAAAGTTGTGCTATTAGATTAAATTTACTCAGGAAGAATATCTACCTTAAATCCATATGATAATTTAGACTGGATATCATATGGTCCAAGCAGTCATCAAAGGAAGTCTGAGTAGTTCAGGTTGCTCTGGGACCTGTCCAGTCCTTGGGTCTCAGTTAGTTCTTCACCCTGATTAACTCTCATAGGTATCCACTCTCCTTATCTCAGACTCTGAGTTCAAATACAGAGGTGTATGAGACATTTGCCTGGTGAAAGACATATCTCTGGTGAAGAAGTTAGAGCTTCATGTCAGAGAAAGCACTTTCTGACCAGAGAATCATGATTAATTTGAGATTGTCTTTTAGCCTTACATATAGAATTGAATATATGTTACTTCAAGGACATACTCTTTCCCTAGATTACTGCACAAAGAATTCTGGGTGAACTTCTATTTAAAAAATAATAATAATAATAATAATAATAATAAATAAATAAAAAATGGTGGTGGTGGGTTTCAGTACAAGTGAGAGTCAATTTCAGCACCTGTATTCCCAGGCTTGGGTCCTAATAACAGAAGGTTTTTGATCTTCCAAGCATAACAAGAAGTGTCCTTTTTCACTCATCCCCAGAAGAAAAGTGGCTCTAGAACACTGTTTTTATGGGGTTGAACTTGGTTTATATTTTGCTGGTTTATTTGTTTGATTGACCTTTTAACCTGTACACTAATTACACAAGAGAGAAGGGTGAGGAGAGAAGAGAGATATTTCATAGAAATGTTATGAGTTTGGATAGAAATCCTGAACAAAACTATAGCAGTAGTAATAACTCTGAGTTTACAGACATCCAGAAATTATGAGCACATTGCACTTTTGGAAAATATATTACGTGTGGGATAGCTTGTGTCCCTAGGGTAAGTGTTCTGCTTCTTTTGTGACCCATAACTCAGGAGTGTGGCAGGCATTAGCACTTTACAAAACATCTTCATTCTTCATGGCTGAGACAGAACCCATAGCATGCAGAGTGTCTTACTTATTCAGCAGTGATTTAAGTCATTTTATTTTAAACACTAACTTTATGTGGTCAGTATCCCAGATAGATGAAGGGAAAAAAAGGAGAGGCAGTAGAAGTGTATCTAATTTTTTATTAAATATATCACTGTTGCAATTTGACTTGTTGTACTGTAACGGAAAATTACACACCATAAAACAGTAAGAAGAATGGATGTGATGTATAATACAGAAAGCTGCCTGGAGAAGAATGCATATCGTATAAAACTGTTAAACACATACATACAAATTCATACACGTACCCACACTGGGAAAACAGATAGCATTTGTATTGGGTCTCTTGAATGAAAAAAAATAAAGAAAATGTATTGATATGGCTTTCTGTTTGCCCTAATCTTTCTTTTGCCAATATCACAAGACATTTGAATGTCTTTTCCTATCACAGCCACTAAACCATTAAAACAGAAGAGATGTGGCTTCTGCTAATACACAAGAACACCCTCAAACTTCTCCCATTCCAGGAAAACAAGCAAGCAGGTTCTGAGCATTTAATGCTACTTCTCTGACCTTTCTGTTTTAGGCCAAGATGCCAGAAAAACAACAGCACTTCAAAGAAACCCCTGTATTTAAGTTTTGAGAGAAGTAATAGGAACTAAGTCATTTTAGGTCCAAACATCAAACATTTCTTGGATGATCTCTCTACACAAAACATACATGACACCTTTTCTCAGGGTTTTCAAAACTGGGTCTGGATGAAAGTTTTTTCATCAAAAATTCTTAGAAAAACTTTGAGTCTCAGTGAAAAAATGAAAATTTTTCATAGAGTTGATTTTTGATTGGTTGTGTACCTTGACAAAATTGATAAACTATAAACTGAAATATGAGATTTTCATTTTTTCTTTTAAAAAAGCTTTCATTTAAAAATAGTATTTTTTACAATTTTAAAATGTATGTAATTGGTCAGAAGTAAAATTAAATTTTGAGTTGAACAACAAAACAAAACAAAACCCAACCCAAACAACAGTCTATTCAGCTCAGAGAACGTTCGTTGCTTTTTAATTTCACCAATATATTAGTTTCCTCAGAAAACAAAGATATCAGCAAACTGCAAAAATCCACTGTTCACCGAGGTCTAAATAAATTATTTGCTACCTTAAGCTTTATATATTTGCTCTCCCATTTCTTATTTTTCAATTATTGAATTTAATCCTGAATACTTTAAGATCCTGGGACTTTCCAAATGGACCTAGGAAATGCAACATGTTCAATGTTTTGGTACTTAGAATGTTCTTTTACATAGGTGTGTCATGTTTTACCTAGCAGATCAAGTTGTCACAGCTTGGTATTAGCAATTAACAACAAACTGTCAGCAATTAACAAAAATCTGTTAATCCTTTTCTGCTATAATTTATTTTACAGAGGATTTTTACCTCCAAATGTGATATGAATTGTTGTGTATGTTCAAACAAGAATAAATACTAAAATAACAAAATCGAAACGAAACTAGAAAGTTGGGCGAAGTAAAAAAATCAGCAGTAAATTGTTTGAGAGTGGAAAACAACACCTTTTGTTCTTTTCTTTGTTTGTTTGTTTCCAATGAGATGAATATTTTCCATAAACATTCTTACTTTGAACAAAGAGCGAATTTCCATTCAAAGCTGTGTAAAGAGAAAATGTTCAGAGCAGTCTAAGCAGCCTTAGGTAACTGCACTTCGCCAACGGATGAAGTGAATCTTTGAGAGATGTCACATACATAAAGGTTTACAGGATCCCTGGGAAAGGCAACAGCTCAATAAATATTAGGTGCTAATGTCTAATATTATTTTCTTTTTGGATTTTTCATTTCCTTGATAAAAAATTAAAGCCATTTATAAGTATTGCACACATGTATTTGAAACTGCTGGGTTCTTGCCAGAAATAGGACATCTCCATTCAGATATTGAGAGATATACATAAGCTGAATATATCGGTTATGACAGTCATATCAACAACAATCAAGGGGCAGCAGGAGACAGAGACCTTCAGTTTTAAGTGATTAATTTTAATATCCTGCAGAGTCCCACTAATCTTCCCTGTACCACCCGTCTTCCCTGGCTTTAATCCTCCCAGTACTAAAGTTCATATCTAGCTTTACTCACATTGGCAGTCTGTCTGGGAGCAGTTGCTGAGTTTTCTATTCAGCAAAGTTTAGCACAAGCTCAAATGCTCTGCTGAGAAAAACAAACAACCAAACAAAACCACCAGCATTTCCTGAAAATTAACAATATATTTTTCCAGCAGTCAGGATCAAATATTACTGGTTTACATGAACCACAAGGGAATAATTTTCTGTCCTTGTAGAAGAAAATTTGCTGGGATGTAGATTTTTAGAATCATGTCCTGGTAACAATATCAATGACTCCTGGATTCTACACTAATACAAATAATCATGATGATAATTTTATTACAATGAAATTAACTGTGTAGCATTGAATAAGTACAAACTACACCAAAATAAATGTAAGATGTAAATATAAAGTAAGTGCTGTGTTATCATACATTCTTCCGACTAATAGCTCTGCCTGGATACATTATGCTGAATTCTAATAAAAGTCCACTTTGCTAAACCTGAACTGAGACAGTAAACCCACACTTTTTCTTCTGTGCTCTTCTTTAGCACCAGTTTCTGAAACTGGCCTGTTTTACTGATGAACCGTTTTTTCTGTCAACTTAGATTAGGTCAAATTAGTTCTCATTTCAATAACTGACAAAGATCATCTTTGACAACATCAGTGACCTCATATATCCTGACAAGGGCACATATTCGAAGTGTATAGAATAGGGAGAAAACTTTTAAAAACTGTGGGCAAGAGGAATGTAAGTATTAAGCTAACATTTAGGCTCTTCTTTGGATATACAAAACCCTGAGTGAGAGTTACATGATTTTAATCATACTTTATAATTGTTTTGAAGATGAATATATAGATAGCCTGAAAAATGAACAAATGAATAAACAAACAAACAAAAATACAAAACAGCACCCCCCCCCCCAAAAAAAAAAAAAAAAAAAAAAAAAAAAGGTAGGAAGGCAAGCAATGAAGTAAAAAAGAAAGCAAGTATCAAGATCATTAACAGCTGTCTCAAAGGTCTCAAAAAGTATAATAACTGCTTCAGAAATTGCTCTTACCATTACTAACACAAAATTCAGGTTTATTATTTTCATGAAAAGGTCTGTAAACAGCCAGTTCAGGCACCTCCGATCTCAGTTCCATCATTTGATCAGACAAGACACAGGCTGGATATTATGGAAACACATAGGTATTTTCCTCACTTCAGGAACCAACTGTTGGTATAGAACATGTCCTTTAAGTTGAGCATCTGAGTGTCTTTACAGAACCAGAATTCTGGGAGTTTTTTTTTGCAAGGTGAAACACACCCTCGTGTGCAATAGATGCCCTGACAGAGAGCTCCAAAGAAGTTTGTGTCAAGTCTGTGGTACAAAAATCTTTGTACTGGACCCCTTCATGAGGGGTAAATGTCATTTCCAATAGAGTAAGTTGTTCAAGGAGGCAGAGGAATGCCTATCATTTCTGTTTCTTCTGACTAGACCTGACATTCATCTGGTGGTGTCAGGAATGGTTTAAGGATAGTGAAATGCATCTTCTGTCCTCCCATTATTCAGACAAACAAAATGCCAGATAATGTTTTAAACAGGACTATGCTACATAACACACATACTGGAAGCATTTTGACATATATTTCTTATCTCTCAGCATAAAACCACTTCATTTTGTTTTCACCGTTGGAAGAACTTGTGTGAACACAATTTGTAACAACTATTAACATTGAGTTTTTAATCTCTTTGTGCCCCCTCCCCTATATCCCATCTCATTGTTTAAGGATATATAAAGAAATTGCTACTTCATTCATTAATACACAGCTGTCTTGGGACGAATTAAACTGTTGGTGTTCAATGCTAAATCAAACTCCTTAAAGTTATGAATCTACCGCCCAAAAAATAATTTATTGAATCTGACAGAAGCTTCAGGAACAGTTTTATGTCAGTAAATTGATCAGGAGTTAGCTTCTCTTATGCTTTTCTCTGAAATCTGGAACCTGAACAATTAAAAATTTCAAGTGTAACTCAGAAATATTCTTGTATTTATTAAAGGCTATTTATTTTTAAAGAAGAACTATAGATAAGGAGCTGTTTCCATGAATGTGTGTAAGCCTTATAATATTTTAGTATTATGCAGTGCTTAATATGAAATGTAATGAAAATCCAGAATGGTTGTGGAGAGCTTAGCCCACTGTGCTGAAGATCAGGTTTGTATGGGCTGATTTAGCAGTGCCTTCTAATTTAATCATGTCACTCATTCCTGACACCCCAGACTACTAATTTCCTGTGTCTGACTTCTACTTTAGATATAATTGTCAAATATCTAAGAATGCGGTTTGACAATTCTCTGCTTGTGAGCTAGGATCTTTAATATTCTAGAACTTAATGTAGAAATGCCATCTATTCTGCTCAGTAATTAGCATAACTATGATTGGAGGAGATACAATTGCATGTGACTTTTGAACAGGTATGCAAGACAAGTGTACAAGGTGCTTTACCACCTTACACGTGTCATTGATTTTTACAAGGATAATTTATAAACACCCCTGGGAAGATGTTGCAATATGCAGGGATCCACATTCTTTTTAATATTTTCTCATTCCTTACTTCCATGGCATGTGAGCACTCCCTTGTACGTGCAGCATAAAATCATGACTGTGCAACCAGCCTGACTCCTAATGAACATGTTAGGAGGACTGAGGAAGAGACTAGTGGAAATCATGTCATAGAGTTAAACTACATCACAGCCATGACTGTGCTGAATGGATATGGAAAATTTCACCATGTTGTAACCTGGATTAGCATTAATCTCTTTTCACGTTCGTCATAACATAACCATATGCCTAGTCCAGATTAGTTATATACTCTGTATCTATAGTTAATGGAGAAAAAAGGTAACTCCTGGACTGATTTATCAAACCTGTCTTAGATATTTATCATAGAGCGAGATTGCCCACTCTCTGAAAGCATTAACATCTATAGTAGAGGGATGAATAACAACAAACCCAATATCATTTTAATGTGGCCAATAAAGATGAGGTTAAACAAGCTATATTATACTCTTCCAAGCTCTGACATTAAAAGCCATCCAGTGAAGATTAGTAGATGACAATGAAGAATTGGAAAGAATTCATAACATTCAACTTCAGTGTGATGACAGGAAAAAGGTATTACACAGTTCAGATTCTGATGTCTCAGTGGTTTATTGGACTTCTCAAATTCATATCTAAATTAGAACAAAAATATTGATAAAAAAATAAAATTCTAGTGATAAAGAGTCAATTACCATGCTTGTTGTGTAATTGCATATTACCCTATGTCTTAAAAACTTAACTGTGTTTAAAGTGAATTTACCTAGGTTGGGCTTTTTATTTTTTATACTTTTTGTCTTCTAAAAATATACATGGCAACAAGAAAAATGTTGCCTTAACATGTAAATTATTAATTAGGCTAAATCACTTATAAGATTTTGATACATTTGAAGATTCATTTCCTTTCCACAATTAACCCATTAACCCCTCAAATACCATTTCATTAAATAAATGGGAGGGCTGTGTAAACCAGTTAATATTTATTAACAGTGTTGTGCCAATTAGTAAGGAATATATTTTTCCAAGGCAAGGGCCAAACAGCCCTCCAGTCTTTTTTGTATACACTTGTTTTCTTTTAATTTGGCTAGTGAAAGTAGCAGGTGTTGAAAGCTAAGTGTGTATGTAATTTGAGGTTGTTCAAGTATACTGATTAGATGATCACTTTAGATGGAAATTCTCACTTGAAGGCAGGATTCCTTCATTCATTTTGTTCAGACTATAAAATGCTTCTTTGCTAGTAACATACTTGCTGAACTTTGCTGCAGAAATGCATATCAACAACATCCATTTATCCCACACAGGCACATTTTGAAATGATGATCTTCACAATAAAGGCATGTACTCAAAATATTGCATAAAAGGGCTCACTGCCTCTGACAAAGATCAAATAAAACTTGGTTGGTTGATCTGTCCATGCCTATAGGGTATTAGTGATTATAATATTGTGCTTTAATGGACTATGGACCCAATTTACATAACATTTACATGTCATCTGCATACTCTTTATGGAATAAAAAAGGAGTGATTCAGACAAAAAATATCTAAGACATACAGATGCACTATGCAAACTGATTTCTTTTTTGCTCTTCAGCTTGAAGCCCAGAGTTTCGACTTTACCTGTTCCCACTGGAATCAAAAAGCAGATCTGAATGATCGCTGCTGTACCACAGTGCCCATATTCGCAGAAAAATGGCCATTAAATTCATATTGAACTGAATGAGCATTTCATTTTCAAATAAATTAATTTTGAAACAAAAATGTAATTGCACTAAAGTGTTCCTATTTTTAAAAATTCCTACTTTTCTAGAATCCCTATCTGGAGAATCCCTGGACTGGATGGAAACAGAGGTTTTAAAATGTCTTCTTACTGCTTCAACACCTTTGCTTTGCATTTAGGAATTTCTGTTCAAGATGGAAGATTAAGGGCACCCTAATAAGATTCCTGGAATACCTTTGACATTGACAGCTTTGGGAAGAAATGTCCAGAGCTTTTAAAATGCTGAGATGCTCAGTAATGTCCGGTGATGATTGAGCTGGTTGTCCTGGCCCCTAGAGGCATAAGCCATGAGACGAACTTACAGAAGACACACAGAATCTATGTAAGGCTATTGTATCTCCTTTGAGCTAAAAATAAAATGAACACCTCGGGGCAACAACTGTTTTTTATGTGTTAATCAACCTGTGCATCCATAATAGCTCTGATAATAACCAAAAAGTAAAATTGTCAAGGCCAAAGGGATACCATATTACCCAGGACAAATCTTATGTCCAGGATTAATGTTCATTTATTACACAAAATCATAAAAATAAAATAACTTTAGAGTTCCAATCAGAAGTTGAGAGATTTAGATACAAGTCCTTTCTGGTGGTTTGAGGCCAGATTTTAGATTACCAGAATCACTGCATCCCTTCTGCTGGAATATGAAGAAAAAAAAAAAAGAAAGAAAGAAAGAAAGAAAGAAAGAAAGAAAGAAAGAAAGAAAGAAAGAAAGAAAGAAAGAAAGAAAGAAAGAAAGAA
>CM021767.1:114839035-114926293 GCA_011076525.1 Nettapus auritus
AGAAAAAAATAAAAGAAAAAAGGAAAAGAAAAAAGGAAAGAAAAAAAAAAGAAAAAGGGTCAGGAAAGGTTAGGTTCAGAAAGGTTAGGACCTGCTAGCCATGGACTGGAAGTGAAGAGTCTAATATATAGACATCTATAAGATATGTAAAGAATTCTTGTAAAAGGAACACAAGAACAATCTAAGTACGAGAGTGGTTTCAGGCTCCAGCATAGGCATGCAAACCTGAAATCAGACACGCTTGGCAGACTTAAAATCAAATGCCAGAAGTCAGCCTAAAATCTTTTTTCTTCCATAATACTTAACTTCTCCAAACTCATGACATCACTGCTTTTGTGCATTACACTCTATTAGAATCAAGTCTAGGAAGCGATTTGGACAGCCATATGTCCTGGTTTCAGTTAGGATAGAGTTAATTTTCCTGCTAGTAGCTGGAAGGGTGCTATGTTTTGGATTAGGATGAGAAGAGTGCTGATAACATGCTGATGTTTTAATTGTTGCAGAGCAGTGCTTGTACCAAGCCAAGGACTTTTCATCTTCTCTCTCTGTACTGCCAGTGGACAGGCTAGGGGTGCAGCGTGAGCTGGGAGTTGACAGACCCAGGACAGCTGACCCAAACTGGCCAAAGGAGTATTCCATACCATCTGATGTCATGCTAAACAATATATAGGGGTGGCTAGACAGGGTGGGGGGGCTGGCTGCTTAGGGATAGGCTGAGCATCGGTCAGTGGGTGGTAAGCAATTGCGTTGTGCATCACTTGTTTTGTACACATTATTAGTAGTAGCACTATTATGATTATTATTATTATTTTCCTGTCTTAATAAACTGTCTTTATCTCAACTCACAGGCTTCACTTTCCCGTTTCTCTCCTCCATTCCAGACAGAGAGGGGGGAGCGTGAGCAAATGGCTGTGTGGTGTTTAGCTGCCGACCGGGTTAAACCACAAAACAATATTATAGTTTCTGAGTATGTAGTGGAGGTGTTACTGAATGATCATCCTGTTCTACTATCCGTCATAGAAAAGAAAGAAAATAGAGCTAGATAGGCTTTTGGTCTGACCAAATAGAGCAGTTTTTTTTTTTTTTTTTTTGTTGTTGTTGTTGTTGTTGTTGTTGTTGTTGTTGTTGTTTTTTTTAATGTTTTTATGACAAATTAAAAGAAAGAAGTAAACCCAACACTTGAGTGTGAAGCTAAAACCAACATGTGCATGAAATCTTTGGCCAGATATAGTCTTTCCATATTTTATAGTATTGGTTGGCACAAGTTGTCTGTCCACTTCTTGATTTGGTTTGTATCCTTAGCTTAACTGTATCTCACACTGAAACCGAAAGACAAACCTGGCACATTCTGCTGATTTAAAGTCACTTAAAGTGACTATTCTAGTTCATCTGAAACATCTGTGACACTACAGTAAACCTGACTGTAGGTAAAGGCTTTTGAGCTGTGATAAAACGCAGGTTTCTATTGAAATGTACTTTGGCAAGAAAGGGTGATATATGAAACATAATCCCAGTGACGTATTATACAGGTAAGAGTGCAGTGCTGTAGTACATCAGAACAAAACCTTTCTCCACATACCTTGGTGGTACTTTCAGTGGTATATGTCAGGCCAATAAAACAGAGCTTGCAGCAGTGTAAAGGACCTGTTAACCAAAGCAACCATGTGGGAGTCTCTTTGAGGAAAGAAGGGCCCAGCAAAAGAAATAAAGATATCTGAGGAAGGACAATGGTTAGAGGGGACAAAACTCCTTGCAGAAAGGACAGTGGAGGTTGGAGACATGGTTATCAGCAGTAGCAGAGGATAAGGCATGCCAGAAGTGGCTTCTAATAAGCGGTTTGGAAACTAGCTGTGTCTAGGACTCAGGAACACCCACAGTAGCCTGGATCACCTCCAGAATAGCTGTAGAAAAAATGGTGAAAATGGAGGAATACATTGCTTGTGTAAGTGGGCAAAGAGATTTATTTCATTTCTTGTTATCAAGGCAACATCTTTCACTCTTCCAGCAGTGATATTACTACCAGGATGGCACCCAATATGTATGTCTTGTGCAGCAGCTATGGGCATGGTTCATAGTGAGAGAAGAGTTTGGAGATGGCACCATTATTAGCTTTATATTCTGTGAAGGGTAAGAGAATACACAATGCTGTCTGCAAGCCAAGGGTTGGAAATGTAAGCATATTGTCTTTAGAAAGATGACAAAAGTATGGAGTTGGGAAAATCAACCTGGACGACACATATGGTCTGCTTCTCTATAATGTATATTTTGTAGCATTAGAGTGGAAACTAGTGCAAAGCTTCTATAATGATAACTAGGAAAAAGTACTAACACAGAGACAGAAAATGGCTGAAAACATGCATACCATTCATTAAACAATTTTTTTTTTTTTTTTTTTTTTTTTCATAAAGCTTATGGGGGATTCTCGCTTTACATTTACAGAATCAATTTTCTCCTTATGTTATGAGCAAGACCCCTTTTGACATCAGTGGCAGCCAGATTGTGCCCACAAAGAGCTTTGCATCCATCCTTGCATTGCACAGGTGTATAACTTGCTCATCTGAACACATTAATAGGCTGCCAAATCACATGACATTTACACCTTTCAAATGGGTAGCAGCATATGACATAAATCCAGGAATAACAGGCTTGGTGTTGCAAGTATCAGTAGAACCTACAGATGTGCATTAATATAGCATGAAGATCTCTGCGTGAACACAAATGTTTTCAAGGGAAGCCCACAGTAGGATTTGACATTCTTTGTGTTATGAATGGCGGAAGTTTATCTGGCATAATGATAGAAAATAAAAATCTCATCAAATAAATAATGAGTCTTGAAGACTGGAATTTAGTGCTTTAGAATTGTGATATTGTTTATTAAATAACTCTTAAGAGGGCAAAATGATCTGGAAGCTACCATGTGGCAGGAGCTCTTTGAGCACAGTTAAGAGACACCCCCAGCAGATCATCAAGCTGACTTGGACCAAAGACACAACAAGGAAGCAGCTTTTGACTATAAGAAATCTGAGGAAAATAGTCATACGTAGCACCTTACGGTCAGTGACAAGGAAGATATGAAGGTGACAGCTGATAATGCAACCCTGACCCAAATGAGCACACAGAGTGTCAGTGACGAGGTCTAGAAGGTGAAGTTGTAAGATTTCCCTTTACACTTATTGACACTGGATGTTAAGGTAGAGAGTCTTTTGTACACAGAGTTTGTAGCTGGACATAAGGATGCTACTGGATGCAAATATGAATTGAGACAGGGCATAGAAGAGACAAAAAGCCATGCTGGTAGCTCAAGATGTTTGGATATCTACTAAACAAGAAGAGCGCAAGAGGCTGGACAGATGCCCATAAAACTATAAAAACAAGGCAAAAGAAGAGTTTCTTTGTTGCAAAGAAGAGTTGAAAAACAAGTTTTCTGAGCAAGAGAACCATGGAAAGAAATAAGCAGGGAAAAAAAATAAATAAATAAAAATGGGGGGGGGGGGTGCTGGAGAACAATTCTGCCTCACAAAAGGAGATTAAGAGATACTAGAAGAAATCCTAAGAAAAAAAGCCGGTGTGCAGCTGGTTGTGGTTGTGAGAAAACAAAATGGAGAGTTCTGTGGACAGAAGGAGGAACAGAAGAGACAGATTGTGGTTCACAGAGTTCACAGCAGCTCTACGAAGACATGCATTACCCTGGACTTTTGATGTGGAGAACTGCAATATCTGTCACAAGAGTGGGTAGAGAGAAGAAAAGACTGTGACTTCTGCCAGGAGAATGTAGACAAGAGGCAAAAAAATAAACTAATTGAGAACAATATTCCAGTCTTCTTTTCCCCAGAAAGTTTCTGGACACTGCTTTTCCTAGCTGGGGAAATTGAGGCACACAGTGCTTCAATGGGCCTTAATGTGTCTGGTCTTACACTAGACTAGACAGAAATATGAATTAAAGAGCCTCGGTCTAACTCTAGACTAATAACTTTCTTCAACAGACTGTGATTTCTCTGGTGATAAATGATATTTGGGTACTGTCATATTTTGAACACCATTGCCAATGCTCTAGTATTGCTGTTAATGATGTTGTGTGTGTGGTGGGGTGATCTTGACAACACAGTCACAAGTTTTCGACTAAAATTTCTAATTAACATATTCATTTAAATCATTTGCACACCAATAAGCCTTTGTACTTTTTTGGAAGGAGAATGTAGATTTTCCCATTTTGTAAGCAGCAGATCTGTAACAATGTTCACTGCCACCAACACATTTGTTTCTCTTTACAAACCAGGTCCCTTGATGTAGATTTCAGAGAGCTTTTGTGTAAAATCCTGCTTGACCTTGTTGCATTGTCAACAGCAAACAACTTTTATGTACAATCTCTGGTGACTTTTTCTTTTTTTTTTTTTTAAAAAAAAAAACACCATTAATATGTAATGATACAAAAAGATTTCTGATAACATAATTCTTTGACTGTCAGCAAAATAGCTGCCACTTCACTCATACTGCCTGTGTTGTTATGGGTTTATATTCCTGTCATTTTTTTTTTTTTTTTTTTTTTTTTTTCCTCTTTGCATGAAGTGTTGTTTTTAATCTCCTTTTAACTGGAAAACATACTCAAGCCCTTTTTGCATTTGCTTAGCCTCCACTTACTAAATCTTCTGTTGGTAGGCAAGGAACAGAGAAACGAAAAGGCTGCTGTGGTTGTTTCCATAAAAAAGAAAGAATGTGTGTTTTGTAGTCAGAGCAGAAATTGAAAAGACAGGACTCTTGGGCTCCAATCCATTCTGCCGTGACTTAGGGGACTTCATTTTATTCAGTTTGGTTACGACTAAGACTTCGTGTTTGCATTTCTGTGATGACTGCAACAACACCAAGCCATTCAGGTTGGTGTCTTTCAAGTGAAATGAAATGCATGAATCAAATCCCTCACTCCATCAGAGTTTAATGTGTGGATCTGTCAGGTACAGCAGTGCCACGTACAATATTTGAACTGAACTAAGTTCAATGAAATTGTGAGGGGTGGGACTTTGCCTGCTGATTTACACCATTTCTCTTTAGCCCCATCAAGTGTGATTTACATCTGTTCCTCTACTATGAGATGTGGTTGCCATTGCCTGGATAAACCAGATCTCTCCTTTTTCCCCTTTCAGAATGGGATGGAGTTTCCTCTCTTCATTTAGTTATTGTGTTGCCTGGCACAGTGAACCTGCTCATGTACTTTCACCAAGCATTTCAATTTGGTGGTGTAAGTTTGGTAGATAACCTCACTGCAGCTGAGGATACCTGCTATCTCCCACAGAATAGACACAAAGAAATCAGAGAGATGGTTATCAACTGCATCAAATTCCTCATACAAGATAGTTTTTTTATAATGTTAAGAATGGCTGCTTTAATTTATACTAAAGGTCTAGCCAATACATCATCCTGTCTCTGAGAGAAGCCAAAATCCTATGCCTGCAAACAAATAATAAGAACGAACTTATCTGATAATATCTTCTCACATATTCCCACTTTCCAGCATTTCCAAGTCGGGTATATCAAGTGCCAATTTTAGTTCCCATATATGTAGTAATCCTCAAAGTTTTGTTTTGTTCGTTTTTCTCCATAGGCATTTCTGATCTCCCCTTGAAGCTCCCATGAGTTCACACAAGCCCTGTCACTTGCTCCTCAAATGAGAAAGTCTGGCACAATTCAGGTCCCAGTGGTCTGTGAAAAGTTCTTCCAGAAAATTCATAGTCTGGTTTTGACCTGCGGTCCTTCTCTAGAAGGTGATGCACCAAAGATTGAAATAAATAGACATAGAATTAATACTTTTAGCATTTATCTCTCATTAATTTGTTGATTTCCCTTATCATCTGTCGTCTTGCCCAAGCTTTTCTTTCCAACCTAGTGGCTTAACTTGTAGGATAACTCAGGCCCATTTTTTGGTGCAGTGATTTGATTCCTGTAGTGGAGAGCAGTACTAATACTTAGTCTTAAAGACTGCCCTTATGAGTTCTCCTAAAAAGAATATGGATAACTATGGCTCAAAATGTCTCAGGCATAAAACAACGTCAAGATCGAACCTAGATTTTGATATACCATTTCCAAGAATTTAAATTTTTGTGGTCAAACAGTAAGAAATACTCGTCTGCAGTCCTAGCAGGAATGTAAAGAGTAGATTGAGATTTTGACCAAAAATTCATGATTTGGGTTAGTGCAGAATATCAGTGCAACTTTGTTCCTTCTGTTTTTTCCACAGAGGTGGAACACCACTCAGACCAAGATCCACCACTATAAGAACCTGCTGAAGGTATGCTGCTTTAATTTTCTTGCCACAAATGCAATTTTACTTATTGGGTGCCTTCCAAAGCAACTCACCATTAAAACAATGAAGTTTGGATGGGAGGGGGCAAATGACCCCAAATGACGAATCATTTTGTGTAGAAGGGGCCACACTCCCGTTAATTCAAATGACATTTTGACAGTAGCATGCTGTCAGCCCAATGGTTTGACCTATACAACAACCTCTAATTATTACTAATTAAAGAATTAATTATTCATGGCAGCACGCGCTATTAGCATAGCAGAGATGTGTTGGAATATGAGTTATGCGTGGTTTATGAATCTTCAGAAAATAGATTCTTTAATAAATTAATAAAGGGGCTCTGGGGTTTCATTAAAAGGTGGCTGGAGGGGTTGCAAGCCAGTTTCCAAGGAGACCACAGGTGGTTTGCTTGGATTTTTTTTTAGTTAAACTTGTTTGGGCCAGATGATTTCCCTCCCCCTCTCACCCTGTCCTCACTGCTCTTTCCTCAGGCAGAGAGGCGAACATTTTAATGAAACCCCTGTTGTCCTCATATCTCTTTGATCCCCGTGTGGTCTCCAACCTCCACATTGGCCAGTTGGAGGATGGTGCAGCTTTTTTTTCTTTTTTCTTTTTTTTTTTTTATTCTGCTTTTTTTTTTTTTTTTTTTTTTTGATTGAAAGGTTTAACCAGCTCTGCCATGAATAAACAACAGAGATGATAAAAGGACACTCGTAAAAGGGAGGTAGAACAAACAAAGAGGAAAGTAAAGGAAAATGCATAAATTCAGATGAGACCATCAGGATGGGAGCAGAGTTAATTACCCTGCTGACTGTCTTAAGAGCATGTTTGGTGATTGTTCCTCTTACTGTTTTTATAAACATGCTTGTATTCAACAAAGTATTTCTTATTCTTTGGTCGGTTTCATGGATTTTTTTTTATTTTTTTTTTTTGATTATTAAAAAAAAACAGAAGGGAGAAAATCCTTCACTTTTTTACACCTTTTTCATTCTGTCATAACAAATGTTTCCCAACATTTATTTCACTCAGTAGTGCAGAGGCTGATATTAATACCTTCCAGTCTTTCTAACTAAACAGTGATATAAATGGCAATAAATAGCAATAACAATGTTTTCAAGCTTTTCCTCCAACTTCAGAGCACATTTACATTTCATCCAAGAGCTTCGACAAAATAGCAGCTACAGTAGAAAAATAAAGTATCTCTGCCTCACCTTCCAACTTACAGGACTTCTACCCTCACCAGTGAAAGCATACCCATCAGGAGTAATGTTTCTTGCTACCACACAAATCCGGCCAAAATTAGTGGTCCTGCCTCCGATGGTTGTGTAGGGACATTGGTCTTAGGTGTGCCATTTTTCAACAAGATACTAGATTATTCTCACAGCTTGAGAGTACAGAAAGCCTCACGAAGACTCATCACTCAGTTACAACACAACTTTCAGAGAGAGACAGATGTATTCGACTTTCAGATCTCACTTGATGACAAGTTTATCTTAGTTCTGAGTTGTTCCAATGACTATTGTGGGTGCCATGTGCAAATGTATTAATTTTTGTCCATGTATATTTTGGGGAACGGACTGTGTATTGCTTTACCTATAAACAATGCTTCAAGCAGTAAGGTTTCAGTATCAGATGAAGTTGTGGCTGCTCAGATAATACCGGTAATACATATCTGTTCTCTTTGTGGTATTTTTTACTTATTTTATTGTAGCACTTAGAGACTCCAATAACGGATTGAGACTCTACCATGCTATGCACAGTATGTATATAAAAATGGTGTCACATTACAACCTTGCAGCAGTTGTATAAACTTGATCTCTCTATGCCTGTTTAGCAGATTGACAGGCAGAGCCCATTCCTGGTGAAGATACATCTTTTCAAAGAGAGTGGCTGGTCCCTAGCAGTTAAACTGGTAAGTCAAAAAATACTGAATTCAATAGCCTAAGAGTCTGGGTAAAACTTTGTGCTTGGACAAGGCCATGTCTCAAAGCTACATTTCCCAAAGAAAAATATCACATCTCATATTTTAAGACAACCCAACCTAAATCTAGCAGTGAGTTCCATGGTAAAATTAAAAAGATAATATATTCAAATCGGGATATCAATATCCCACTAGTAATACCAATACAAAAAAATTGCAATATTTCCATATAATATTAATATCCCAGTCAGCCGGCATGTCCTTGCTTGCTTGAATAAGAGCAAAAGCATATATATGGATCCCACTTCCCAGATGAGAATATAAAGTTTCAGAGAAAGGGTCTTTTTTATTTCTTTGAGAAAAAAAAAAAAAAAAAGTTTATTTTCAAATAAAAACACATTCTGAGAAGTCCGTATAAAGATATGTAAGATTATTCTTGTTTTCCTATAGGGATTAAGTCATTGTCCTTAACAAGATATCTGTCTGGGATGCTTTATAATAATTTTGCTCTTGGCAAGTTAGAAATTAACTCAGGACATAATTCAGCATTGAGGTCCTAATCCAGATTGGGATTTAAAATATAAAAATAAATCTCAATTCAAACCAGATATGGAAGATGTTGCCACACTGATCACCTAATATTTTAATGAAGTCTAAAGAAAAGTGAGTCAGAAGGTTCTCATCTCAGAAAACCTAGACAATATTATTTAAATACCTGAAAAATAATTTATATGATTAACTTTAGTCACAGAGGTTTGAAAACTTAATCACCTTAGCTAATATTATAGAGAAAAAATAGCATTATCCTTTTCTGTCTATAACAGTTAATGAGAGCCAGAGTACAGCTGAGGTTTTTATTTATTTATTTATTTATTTAACAAAACCATCTATATTTTGGTTTCCATAAACTAACCTGATTGGTTGGCTTGCTCTCTAGCAAGGTTTTGGCGAGATCCGTCTAGTAGGCACCCAAAAAATGATCAGGCACATATAAGAGCTTGCAACAGCTATGGCCATTACCAGAAGACTTTGTCCTGTGAAGGCAGCTCTGCTGTTTCAGGGCAGAGAACCAGCCCTAAACCTCTCAAGTTTGCTCACTAACCTCTAAACACAAAGCGGTATATGCTGTTAAGAGTTTTCTGCAACACCTTTACCCAACCCAATTTATGTAAATTGAAAAAAGTGAATTAAAACAAAAATTGGAGAAAATATTTTTAATATGAAATCTATTATTGTTTTGAGTGTAGAGTGTTTTGAACTGATACAGCTTTTTTTTTTTTTTTTTTTTTTTTTTTTTTTTTAATTAATTTAAAAATTTAAAAAAATCACAAACTTGCAAATATTTTTACAAAGTAAACTATAGGAAATATTTCTTCTACATCAAGATGGTAAAAAAAAAAAAAAGTTTAATTACACTAAATCTATGCATCCACCCTTCTTTTTTGCTGAATACAGAAATATAAATACCATAGCTGTACATACATACAGCTGGGGGATATAGCTATATGAATGTTCATATTTTGATTTGTTTGAGAACAATATCAAAATTTTATTTTTTGCCTTCAGTCACAGGACCAGGAAAGCATTTCAGTTCTTTCTAAATTCCTGAACAATCTTCCTTTCTTTCATTGCACTCTTCACCTGTCTTTGAGATACTTTACCACCTATCAGTGAAACTCATATACTCTCTGGAATTAATTCCACATTGAATACAACTTTACACCTCCTTACCTGGAAAAGATCTGTGGGATTTTCAGCATAATATTTGGAAATTTTGCAGTAATCCTTACTGCCCCAGCCCTGGCAGTGCTCAAGGTCAGGCTGGATGGGTCTGGGGGGCAACCTGGCAGAGGGTTGGAATCAGATGGGCTTTAAGCTTCCTGCCAACCCAAACCGTTCTGTGATTCTACGTCTCAGCTTTAACTGAAAAACAATTGTCCAAACTGTTCTATAAACTCTATAATGTAGTTGCTCATTTAACAATGATCTGGACCAGAACATGCAATCAGGAGAAATAAATGGATATCCAAAACTGAATTTAATTACTAACACAAATGGATGTTTAATAATATATATTGAAAGAGCAGTTTTCACTCTAGGAAAATATTATGAGACCCTATGGGCATCCATTCCCCAGTTTTCTTATTTATTTATTTATTTTAATGAGCTCAGGAAAGATTAAAGCCCTAATTAAACACATATTTTATTTCTGTATTTAGAGTTTTGTTTTGTTTTTTAAACTGCATCCTTTTAATGTAAAACTGACATTCTGGCATTGCTTGTATGCCCAGAAGAATTAGATAATCAACAACTGTTTATAATAAGAGTGTGCCAGAACAGCATATGAAGTTCAATAAAGAGGGGTTGTTTTCCTTCACTCATTTAGGAGAGATCAGATTTTCTTCTGTGTTTGGGGCTTTATTCTGCAAGTCAGTCTCAGGACTGCAAATACACTGTGGTTCAAATGCATTTGTCTGAACTGCAGGCAAATCTAGGAGATGTGCCAGGAGTTGACAGACACAGATTTAAATTACAAAAACATTAAAACTCCCTAATCTAGCCAGGATAGTGACACCAAATGCAGACAACTATATTTAAAATAATCACAAAGCTAGGAGTCAGCTTTCCTAATTCCAAACGTCTATGGTGTTGGTGCCAACATTTAGGTATTTTAGATCCCATTTCAGTCTAAGATTGAAACAATTCAGTCAATAAAGTGTGAAGAGTGAAGTGATGAATCCTGAAAGAAACATGTACATTCAAACAGCTGAACCGCTCTCCAAAAGTTGCCAAATGTCTTGCCTTGATCTCCACTGCTGGGAGTGGGGGTACTCAGCACACATGGAAACACCTGTAGGTGATTAAATTTATGGTGTTAGAAACTGACACCCTCCATGCAGAACTGCTGCTTGAAATAAAGGGAGACTGCAGTAAATATCAGAGATATAAATGAATATTCCTCTGGCTGGTGGAGTTAGTTGAAGTTCATCCTACTCTTCCTGTCCCAAATACCATCATATGCTATTCTCATGTGGGTGGAATATACAGCATCCAAGATTCATGGCATATTTATATTGATAAAATCATGTATAATTGGGTTATATCCATGGGAAATAAAGGTTGTCTGTAAAATATTTCACTTCTGTTCCTTCTCTGTTGCTTATGTTGTCATTAAAAACAAGAATAAACCATGTTTTGTTGTTGTTATGATGTACAAAGGGGGATACCTGCCATCACGAAACTGATGTTTTCTAAATCTCTGCAATATTTAGTTGGGTGGTGTTCTGAAGCAAGCTGACCTTACACAGAAAATCAGCGGACACCACTCATAGCATGCAGAGGCTGAGGTTTCCTGACAGTGCTGTGAGCAGTAACAGGGGATGAACCAGGATGACCAAAGTGATCTCTTCTGATTATGTTATCCTAAATAAGAGCTGATGCTAATAACAGACCCTTGGGGGTGAACTATTACTGTTTATTTTGCATATTATTCCTACTGTTGTGATGGATAACCAAGAGCTCCTTTATGCTCCATGCTATGTGTAAAATCAATAAAATAACCATAACTTCCCCCAAAGACTTTACAACTTACAAAGTTTTGACTCTTATTATCCTATTTCACAGTGGATGACCTGCTTTCGTTAAAAACAACAACGAAACACAGTCTTCTTATAAATGAAGGCAGAACACAGCATAAATATTTGAAATAAATGCCTGGAAATTATCTACCTTGCAATTCAAATGCAGTAGCTGCTAGGAAGTTGAAGATAGATAGCAAAACCCCACTTTTTCACAACCACAGAATTATTATGAAAGCCAACAAATTTTGTCCCCTTATAGAAATATACAGCAGAGCTTCATGATGACAAGTATTTATTTGATAGACTCAAAACCAAGAAAATTAATTTTATTAAAATTTAAAAACTATTTTTCTTCCAAATTAATGCATATTGCTGACCCCTTTATCAATAATAATAACCTTAAAACTCTCTGCTGAACTGTCACATAAAAAAAAATGAGAAACTTCTGCATCAATTAGGAGCCAAAGGTTAAGAGCCATCAGAAATAGTTTCCTTATCTCTTCAGTTTAGATTGCTGTTGGTGGGATCACCTTTATTTCTGAATTTCTACACAAGCTACCACAGAGCAGCAGTTTAGGCACTACAGTTATCTGTAAAACACCAAAAGCAGCAGAGATGCAGATCATGAGGTATAAACCAGGATAGTTCAGCTGACTTCAATGCTGTTATAGGTGACTCACACCAGCTGAGTACCCAAAGCCTTATACCTGATAATACGGGTCTTTGTCTGATCTTGTTGACTTGACTGTAAATCCAGCCTAATTCAGTAGGTTTAAATCTAAATTAACTCTGTGTAAAATGAGATTTATACTTGGCAATAGCTAAGGGATTTTCTTTGTGTTCCAGTTGAGTTTGATTTGTCCACAATGCCTGTGTTTCTTGAGATATTAGTGGAAACAAAAAGAAGGGATTTTTTGCTGTTCTTAACTGCATCCACTAATGATAACCGCTGTGCTGAGATGTGCCAGGACTAAGGGATAAAGCTTCTGTAATGCAACATAACTGTTATTTTTAATCTGCTTAGTATTTGTGGTTTATTCCTGTTGCTACAGGCTAGGGTCTAGAATGCATAGGTTTTGCTTTGTACAGTATTTCCTTAATGGGAGCCTCAATCTCCAGCATCCAAGTTAATTATTTCATCTGAATAATTCTTGAAGTCCATAAATAGGTGCAATATTGAATGGAAACTCACTTGACGGTGGGTATTTTGACTATCATTACATTGAGAATGTTATTTATACATGAATCACAGAATCGTCTTAAGTTGGAAGTGACCTCCAAGATCACCGAGTCCAGCCTCTGAAAGATAAAGTGTCCATATATCAGTCTTCCCATCCATACACCAGCCTTTTCCTAGCCAAAGAAATGCAGTTTTCTGAGAGAAACATGACGATGGTCAAAAGTTCAAATGGTCATGACATCATTTAGTAAGGTTGAAAGGTATTGGTAATGCTGGCAGTCAAGAAAACAAATTTTAACTAAAATTCTTTGCTATTTCTTCCCCTTCAAGTAGAACCTGCAGTCTGTTAGCTGTCAGCTCCCCTATAAGATCCTACAGAAGAGGTTCAGAGAGTCTAAAACAACCAAGTGTTCTTTTAATCTCTCTCTCAGTGGCTACTGTGCCCAGTTTTACCCTGTGGCAAAGCTTAGCATAGAAGCATGCATGGTTGGATGGGTGTATGTGAAAGAAATGGAAGAGGCAGAAGGGTCAAGTCAGAGAACAACACAGTAAAAAGGACAGAGGAATGTAGGCACTATAGAAAGATGCAGAATTTCCTTTGGTGGTGCCCACAAATGAATGAAACATCAGACTGAAGAGAAGAAGCCCTAGACTCTGTTTTATGCTTTCCTAGCTGCTGGAGGATGCCATGCAAATTCTGTCTCAGTTTCTTCATTTGGTAACTGAAGGTAATGATAGTTTGTGGTTGTTGTTGTTTTCCATAAAGTGACTTCGAAGAACTACAGGTGAAAATTCTTACTATTCTCATTAGTCAACTATGAGAGGACTCTGCTTAAGCCTAAGACATGGATCATGTCCCTAGGCACAAAGAGAGAAGAACAAGACGTTTGCTTTGGCTCTTTGACTGCTTGCATCCTGGAACTTAATAAGCTGTATTCTACCCAAGTTATTTATTTCAGCTGAAAAGATGGAAATATTTTTCTAGGCAGAATACAAAAGTTATAGCATGATACTCTGCAGTACCTGAATTCACTCCAGCAGAGCTGTAGGCTTTGTACAGATTCCTGTGGGATACAGATCGGAATTAGTATGAGCATGTCACTTTTCTCTGTTCCTGCTTTGTCTTCACTCTCTCTGCACTTTTCTTCTGTTTATACTTAATGGCCCTTTCCAAAAAGTTTCTCACGGAGTTTGTAAAACACTAAAATTATGGGCACTTGGACTTGTCAGGAAATTTTAGTTTAAATATTGGTAACTCACAGAATTATTTGTTACAGTCTTCATATACCCATCTCTATGCTATTGTTATCAGTAAGTTTTGGGTAATCTCTTTTATTTCCTGAAAAACTTTTTCATGACCAATGTTCATTTTAACCAAGTATTTTTGCAAGAAAGGAAAGGTAGGGATAAAAGAGTAGCTATTTAATAAGTAGATCTGTTATAATTTTCTTCTTTAATAAATTAATGGGAAACTTCCTATTCCCACTGGGGGACTTGGATCGAATTCTTAAACCTGACCTTTCTCTGCATTTAATTTTTCCTTCCTTCCATCACCCCCGCACTAATCCTGGTGAGTGATCCCTCCTTTTGTCATGCTGCCATAGGTTTATGGAATCATCAGACATGCTCAAAATACTTTTCTCTCCCACCTTCCTATAATCTTAAACATTGATAGGATTTCACACAAGCCTTTCCAAGAGATGTCTTCAAATGGAGCTGGATTTCAGACATGCTGTGAAGGCTTTTTCCTGTCTTTCAGAGTGGAACACACTCAATCCATCCTATTTTTATGATGTGCCGTTGTCCCTTTCAAATCCTGCTGAAGGATCTCAATACATAGCACAGCTCCCCTGAATGAGCCTGTTGTCTGAGAGGAAGAGACAATGGGCCTTATTTAATGAGATTAGTTACAATAGGAAAAACAGCTAAAAAAAAAAAAAAAAAAAAAGGAAAAAAAAAAAAAAAGAGGCAGTTATAGCAATTGGACTGACTGTTAAACCAGTCTTTTATGCAAGTTTGGCACCAGCCATACCTTTTCCTGGACATCTGCCAACATCCTTCACAGTTTAGGCTCAGTCGTTGATTTTTTTTGTTACAATTTCCGCTCGACTTTACAGTTGCACGGCCTATGGTGTAATTCATTTCCGCTGTGAAAATGCTCCAGTATATTAACACTTCTGCTTGCTTGTAACTTGATCAAAGACAATGTATCTGCTTTAATTTACTCTTAGGAGTGATTTTTTTTTTTTTTTTTTTTTTTAAGTAATATAGATTTATTGCATGCTGTGTCTCCATTGAAAATGGGAACCTTGTTTTCAGCAGAGAACCAACAGCAATTCCACTTGCAGAATGCCCAGATGTGCGAGAACAATCCCAGATATAGCTGTCACACATCACAGAAATAACCTGGTGGTCTCTTCTTTGTGGGTCTGGTGGGCAACAAGTTGCCCAGGAGACAGCAATGTGCCCTGTGGCCAAAAAGGCCAATGCTGTCCTGGGGTGCGTTAGGAAGAGCATCACCAGCAGGTCACAAGAGGTGGTCCTGCACCTCAGCACTGGTGAGGCCTTACCTGGAACACTGGATTCAGTTCTGGACACTTTAGTATGAGACATGGAGCTACTGGAGCGAGTCCAGCAAAGGGCTACTAAAATGATTAAGAGAGTTAGGCACCACTCATGAGGAAAGGCTAAGAGAGTTGAGCGTGTTCTGCCTGGGGAAGAGAAGGCTTAGGTGTGACCTGATCAAGTACAAGTTTCTGAAGGGAGGGTTTTCAAGAGGGAGCCAGACTCTTTTTGTGTTGCCCAGTGATAGGATGAGAAGCAATGGACACAAATGGAAATACAGAAAGTTGTCTGAATGTGAGGAGAAACTTCACTGTGTGGGTTACAGCACTCTGTAACAGGTTGCCCACAGAGGTTGTGGAGTCTTTTTTTCCTAGGGTTATTCAAAAGCCATCTGTACACAATCCTGAGTAATGTGTTCTAAGGGAGCCTGTGTGAGCAGGGAAGTTGGACTAGATGACCTCCAGAGGTCCCTTCCAACCTTAACCATTCTGTGATACAAGCCTACTTCAAAAAGTGGCTTTTGCACACCTAAGCAGTTGTCTATACCACTTGGGTGGGTAAAGCAATATTTATGCAGAACATTTCCTGGGGATTGGCCTGTGGAGGAGTTTTGGTTAACCTGTATCCATTTTCTCAGTTTTCTTGGAGAAGACAGGCTGTGGATTTGGGAGCACTGTGAGAAGCCAGTGGTGCTTTTTGAAACTGGAATGGACAAACTCATAACCATGAACAATAACATTGGGGTTCACTTCACATCTGAGTTGGAAGGTATTATAACTATTCCAGGATAAAGGTTGTTTGTATGTGTCTACATATTAAAACAGAATTTTTAATGATGTAATAGCGTGTTGTAGCTTAGTTTCCAAACCTGAATTGTTTCTAAGGCCATGAAATCAGTTAAGGTTTAAAACCTAAAATCCGTAACAAAATCTGACTCATTTTGTTCATCTGTTTGCTAACAGACTTTGCATTGTCATCTTCCTTCTTCCTATCTGCTCTCTGCCAGCATAAATTTATCAACAGGATTCAAACCTCAGCTCACGTTGACAGAGGTAGCTAACAGTGATAGCTGGCTGTTATTCTCTACTACCACATCAAAAGCACACTAGCAAGCAGCTCAGGAGGTTTTCTTCTGCCTCCATGCACTTTACAGACCACCAGGCCCAGGCTGCCCAGCTCTGAGACCAAAAATCTATGGAAGGTAGACAAGGATCTAGTCTTCTAGGAGAAGTGAGGGGCTGAATCATGCTGAGTTCAGACTAAATCACTGGATAATTGCACTGTCTTATTACTGAGCGGTTTTCAAAAGCTCACAAATTGGCCAAATCAGGAAAGGTTTTCACATGAACAGCATCCCTGACCTTGTTTTAGGTAGCTCCTCAAGCAGGACTAATGGAGTGTCATGAGGATTCTTTAAGCTTGTTCTTTGAAATAGACAGGTCTTTCAGTAGAAACATTTTAAAAGAGGAAAACAAAACAAAACAAAAGCAGCTGGATGTAAGCTCTCAAGAAAGAATTTCTCTAGCCAAAAGTTTCAGCTTTGGCAAAATTATAAACAAGTAATAACAATGTTTATACTAATGGCAATCTGAAATGATGGACAACTATGTATGTTCTAAAACGTAAAAAATAATTATCTGATTCGTATTCACCCAAATTAAGCAGTACCTCACACTGAAATACTTGCATTATTTTAGTGGGAACACAGATAGATTTTCCTTTTCATAGGTTGTGGATCTGCTTCTAAATATATAGGTTATCTCAAACTGAATCTTTTGGACTATTAAGTTGTGTTACAGACCTTGGTTTATTGTTTTGTTCTTGCTTGCTTTTATGGATGGCATCAAATTGTATGACCGCTCTATAGCTTCACAACAGCATAATTGAAACCCATGTATAAAGGGAAAATTCGGATGTTATGGCTATTCGGTGAGAATGAATTTATCCTACAAAGAAAACTGCAGTGTGAAGAATAATTCACAAAAGAGAAAACCCTGAAAGTGTCTGTAATCCAGCTATGATAACTACTATCTTTGTTAAATAGGGTGAAGCTGGTTCTCCAAGCCATATTGCTTTTATAATGTTTGATAGTAACTCTTAAATGATGTATTCAGACATGTTATTTTCATTGTCATTAACCACTATTATAGTATCTAAGTTCAAGAGAGGGGTGAACTGTCAAGAATATTAGCTGGTTACAAATAAATAAATAAATAAATAAATAAATAGAAGGACTTGCAGTGCCTGCATTAGGTATCCACAGTATACATCACAACTTTATACAAAATTGATTCCTGGCAGTTCTGGATGGCCCACAGGCTGAATAGTTACCCCTCTCTTAAACACAGATGCAATAACTATGCCTGAATAAGTGTCAGGTGCCATAGTGGACAGTCTACATACAATATTATATTCCTCACTAGCAAAGATTCTTATAAAACCTCCAAATTCTAAAATGCTTTCATGGCCAAGATTGCTAGCATTTCTGTTTGCTTCAGTGGAAGAATGAAATCTGCCTATAAAGTAGACTTACACGTTGGAAGTTGATCTGGGGTAAATTTGTGGTTTGAACTTAAATCACACTAAGTCATACTTGTTCACAATAAACTAAGAGTTGCAATGTGCCACAGTGAAGAGTCCTGTTACCACAAAGATCAGACTCCCCAGCATCCTGTATTAAAGATTAGCCATAGTGGCTTTAACAACTGGATCTAGATCAGCAAGTTAAACACTGAAAAGGTACCACTTAATGTAGTTTGGCTTGATGAATAAGCAGTCCATATTATTGTTATTCATCAAAACATAGAGAATAAATCCAAATTTCCTATTTGGAATGATTCTCGGCCCTTGTCATGCCAATTTGCATGTGAAAATCTTTGGAAGAGTGCTAAGTGATCCATGACAGACTCAAACCAGACAGCTCTAACTACTTAGTCCTATAGACAATTGAATTCCAGAGCATAGGAAAAGCCCTGATATTGTCTAGTATATTAATAAAATTACAGTGTTCGGGAACTAGTAAGCATCACCTATTAGTTCACTGTTGATGCCCAGACAACTGTATGGCTGTAAAGCAGGACACTGGGATATAAATAAAACACCATTATTTCTCTGCAGTCACAGTGTAAGTATGAAAATAGGGAATTAAAATGATTAAGCAACAAAGATGTTCATTCTGCAAAGTAATCATATTCCACTGTATTTTTATCATTTTTATTTTATATCTCCCCTTATTTTTTCATTGATTTTTTTTGTTGGCAGCTTTAGAAAGCATCCATCAAAGAGGAGCTTGCCTTACAGAAAGAACAACTTGTCTTTGATGCAAATAAAGAACTTGCACACACGAAGTGGAGGGTTTAATCAGTGCATCGTCATGAGAAACACATTTCCCAGCTTGCCCTTGAAATTTCACTTAGCTCCAGGGGCAGTAATTTTGGTTTACTTCAGGGAGGAGATGGGGAGACAGCTATTTTTCCCACTACTGTTAAGCAT
Organism: Nettapus auritus; assembly: GCA_011076525.1. Taxonomy (NCBI): domain Eukaryota; kingdom Metazoa; phylum Chordata; class Aves; order Anseriformes; family Anatidae; genus Nettapus; species Nettapus auritus. The sequence continues at coordinate 114,858,070 of CM021767.1, forward strand.
CTGCCTGTGGTCAGGCAAAAGGAAAGAGCTTGAATTTATGTTTCCGGTTCGTTTCAAGACAGATGAAACTGTTAATAAGAGGAAGGTGTCCCTGCCATGGCAGGGGAGCTGGAATTAGATGAACTTTAAGGTCCCTTCCTAGCCAAGCCATTCTATGATTACAAATAATGAAAACTGAGGAAATCTGAGCAGAGTTAATGAAACCTCATCTCTTTATTTAATCAGTAAAAGAACTGGTAGAAAAAGAAGGTGGTAGAAAACACTTTGAGAGTATATGAAAGTGTATATGTGAAGGCCAGTATATACTACATTTAGAAATCAAGCTTCTGACTATAACAGAAAATGACACCAAGTTTGACCTGCAGTGCTTGTTTTCTTCTATTTGGAGATTTCCTTAATATGTTTTCACTCACTTTCTGTTAACAATTATAACTTAAATTATCCTTCCCATGATTTTATTGAGACTAGGGCATAACTGTCCTGCTCTTCCACTTATCAGTTTATATATTATCACAGTAAGATATTTCTTCTGTTGTTTGCCATTTCTGTGCTAAAATTGATTATGAGCCCATGTGCATTGTTTGCTGAGCTAATTTTTTACATCTTTCACACTTTGGTGTACAAGGTAACCCAGCTTTCAGTTTGGCTATTGAGTCCTTTTCTTCCTAATACATTAAACATAGACTTTCACAGTGCTTAACTTCATCCAGCTCTTTAAGTCAGTTACTGTTATTTGCCAGTTTGTAGTTATTTTCCATCTTCCATTTATTAAATACTTAACACCTCAGCACATGTTTTAATGTATTCCCATTTGCTGACCATGGTTTTAGCACTAGTAATAGAAGACCAAAAAGTTATGCACCTGTGTAAATGTACACAAGATTACTGCCTACACAAGAATTTTTAAACCTCAATAATTATATGAATTAGATGATGAGTTTTCCATCTTTGATTTTCATCAGACTGGGTCTTGTCAACACATTTTAATGATTTCTGAACACATTCTTTCTCATTTCATTTCTAGATTTTAAACATAAATCTGAGATTTTTTTTCTTGTAATGCTGAATTTCACTACAAGGAAAGCTGAGAACCACGGACATACTATGCACCTTTCTGAACGACACCCAGTTTTCATATAAAGACTTTTCAAGGAATAAACTCAATGAGAATCTTTTCAGTGAAACCTGAGTGAAACCATTAATGATTTCTTTTAGCCAAGACTAAAACCTCACAATATAATTTCAAAACACTATCTTTACCTATAGAATTAATTGCTCTTTAGTTTAAGTCTTCTTCTTAAGTAGTAGGTCTTATGTTTTCTGGGGTTCCTCAGAAAAGAAAACAACAACAACAACAACAACAAAAAGCATCAAATTTATTTGTTCAGATGCTGTAAAATAGAACTAGAAAAAATATATTAAAAAGCAAACAAAACAAAATCTTTATATTGGGAGCTAGACATTGCCAAGCTGTATACTTTTATCCAGTATTAACTGCCTAAGTTTTAAAAAGCTAAAATGCTGAATCTTCCATTTTCTTGAAGAATGAAAAACATTTTGGTACTAAGGACAGTGGTAGTCATGCAAGCTGCCAGTGACACTAGTCTGTTCTTGAAAATCTGTTATGGAAATCTGTCCCAATAAATTATTTGCTTTGACTTTTCCCATCTCATACAAAGTAACTGTTCATTGTCCATCTAATAAAAGAGACAGAGAGAGAGGTATTTAGAAAGCCCTTAATAACCAGTAATTAGCTTTCTATTTCCTGTTATAAAATTTGAGCACACTGAAGAACTAAGTCATTTGTATCATTTTCAAGGCAGGAATTGTCATTTCTGTCATGGATCCTCCCACCAAGTTGTATTTAATTTTAGCATCCAGACTCTAACTGATGGCCAGGATTGTCATCATCATGGAAACCAAGAGGATGTAGGAAATGGGAGAAGGAAACACAAATGCTTCTAGTTTTGTTTAGAATTGTAGGTCCCACACAGACAAAGGAAAAAAAAAAAGTCTAAATAAAATATGGAAGCAAGATAATTCCTCCAAGAGGCAGCTATCCACCCTCAACTTTGGCAGGCAAGCAAATCATTAATAATAACAACAAGGGAGCATTCTTTGTTGTGCAGCAATGTAGCTTAGTGGCTCTGTGCTATGTGAAGAGAGAGACTAATCTCGAAAAAAAAAAAAAAAAAAGCCCACAAAACATTTCTAATATTTCCGTCTTCCATAGTAGAAACCATCTGAAATTAATGTCTTATTAATGTAAATTGCACCACACTGTCAGACATAAATATCCCAATACCAAAGGGGCCCATTACCATTAACATCAGAAATGATCAACAAATAAAACTGTTAATGCCACAATATTTACTGGACAAATTGACTACACTCCAAGATAGGCTTATGATCGTGTCTTGCTGTTCGATTTCATTTCACTGCAAGATGCACTAATGCATGTTGTTATGTGCAGCTGTGGCCGCTTTCCATAAAAAATATCTGTTTTCTATTGGGATGTGTAGGGCTCAACTTAATCGCTATTATTTTCTCCCCTCTGTGAAAATATATTTCAGCATTTTTGTCTCTTCAAAACATGTATAGAAAAATGTTAGATTTATATTAGAAAGGATAGATGCAAGCCTGAAAATCGGTTCTCAAGAGGGAAAAAAAAAATATAATAAAAAATAAAAACAAAACAACACAGACTAATGATTTAAGTCAATCACAAACAGATGTTCTCCTAGAGAGCTAATCAATTTTTTCTATGACTTTTTTTTTTCCATCAGAAATGCAAAACACAGCAGCCTTTGAGATAAAAAAAAAATAAAAATAAAAAAGTTTTTTTTTTTGCTGACATTTTCTCAAACTTTGAATTTTCAAAAGACACCAGATTTCCACTAAGAAAGCTCCACTTTGTAATCAATAAAAACACAGAAATCAATTTTCAAATATAACATGAATAAAAGAAGATGGAAAAGTTCATACAAATATGTTCCAAATTCCATGAAAATAACAAAGTTACAAACTTTAAAAGTTTTGCATAGCTTTTTCTCTGGTTTTCAAACAGTTTAATTTGTCTATATAGAATTAACTTCAGAGGTTCAGTATATAGCTCCTTATATTATAAGACCGTCATGGAAGAGTATGACCTATTTCTCTCTTCAAAGTGTGTACAGCATTTAGTTATGTGGCATCCAGATTTATGTCTGAAGACATTAAGCTCTCCTACCGTAAATGTATTATTGGAGTTCACAGAAATAACACAGTAATCTATATGAGCTAGTAAAAATGCAGTATGGTAGAAAATAATGTATGAAAGGGAAATAAAATTTTCTTCATGCTAGTTCATTTTTTCCAGCAGATCTATTTTGAATGGTGATTCCCATTCAAACTTTGCAGTCTTCTATTGCTTCTTAAAATTTGGCTACTGAGTATAAAGTAAGGCAAATGATAGTTGTTCCACTTTACTGGTAAATGTAGGTAGTTTTCCATATGGGATCCTGACTAATATTCATCAAAGTTTACTGCTTTCCCTGCCCAGCACCTGGTAGGGAAACCAAGACTTTGAATTTATAAGGTAGAGCTTGTAACACCTAGGCAATTTGGTAAGGAGCACTGATCTACCTACATTTTGGCTTTAACATCTAATTATCATTGCCTTTCATGGGGCTTTGGATGTCCTAACCTCCATTTGCAAACCACAAATCTGTGGATGAGAGTCATGTCTTAACTTTATTATTGAAATGCCAGGCACACACTCTAAGTCATCTGGGCTCCCTTAAGAGTTGGCAGAAGAGGATGTATACCTCCAGAAGGTAATTTGTCCCATCTGAAGACAGTTGTTTGAGAAACAAAATAAATTTTCCTCCTCTTTGCAGCTGTTTAAGCAGACCTTCTAATACTGCATCCCTAATTTGTAAATGAATGGTGACTAATGCCAGATACAATATCAATGTTACAGCATCCCTATGGGCCCTTTGACATTCTAATCATCTTTTAAGAAAAAAAAAAAAAAAAAAAAAAAAGGCAGCTAAAAACATAAAGGCCAGTACTGTATAACAGAAAAGTGGAAAATCTGTGTTTTTCTGATTTTCATGTCAATATTTACTTGTACCCATTAGAAATTCAGCAACCTCAGATTTCAGCAAGATTTATTTGAGCAAAGGGGAAATGTATACTAGGGAGGTACACTCGACTTTCTTCAGTCTCCTGGACTACATAAATAAATGGGATGGTTTTACTCGGGTGGGTAGCCAAGCTCCACCACAACTGCTCTCTCACTCCCCCTCCTCAAAGAGGAACGGGGAGAAAATACAGTGAAAAGGGCTCAAGGGTTGAGATAACGACGAGGAGATCATGCAATAATTATCGTGACGGGCAAAACAGACTCAGCATAGAGAGATAGTAAGATTTATTGCTTATTACTAACAAGCTAGAGAAGTGAGAAACAAAGGAAAGAAACCAAAAGCACCTCCCCCCCCAATCCACCCTCTTCCACCTCCTCCCCCTGGGCGGTGCAGGGGAACGGAGGAATGGGGGTTATGGGCAGTCTAAAGCACTTCTCCACCGCTCCTTCTCAGTCACTCTTGTCCCCTGTGCTGTGGGGTCCCACCCACGGGGTGCAGTCCTTGCTGCACTGATCTGGCGTGGGCTGCCCACAGGCAGCAGCTCTTCAAGAACTGCCCCAGATATGCGTCCGTACCACGGGGTCCATCCCTCAGGAGCAAACTGCTCCAACCTGGGTCCCCCACAGGCAGCAGCTCCTGCCGGGTCACCTGCTCCTGGCGTGATCTCCTCTCCACACCTACAGGTCCGGCCCGGAATCTGCTCCGGCAGGGGTCTTCCACAGGCCACAGTCTCTGTCAGTGCAGGTCCACCTGCTCCACCGTGGTCTCCTCCACAGGCTGCAGCGTGGAACCCTACTCCACCGTGGTACTCCATGGGCTGCAGGGGGACATCCTGCTTCACCATGGTCCTCACCACAGGCTGCAGGGGACTTCTGCTCCAGTGCCTGGAGCACCTCTCCCCCTCCTTCTTCACTGACCTTGGCACCTGCAAGGCTGTTTCTCACTCCTCTCACTCTCCCAGCTGCTGTGTGGCGCAGAATTTTTTTTTCCGTCTTAAATATGCTCTGACAGAGGCACAAAACAACATCACCTATTGGCTCAGCTCTGGTCAGCCGTGGGGCCCTTACCAAACATGGGGCAGCTTCTAGATCCTTCTCAAAGAAGCCACCCCTATGGCCCCTGCTACCAAAACCTTGCCATGTAAACCCACTACAATAAACTGAGCCACGGACCCTTCTGGAACTCTGAGAGTGACACAACACTGCTTATACCCATTACAGCCATTCCCTCTCACCCCTAAATCCAAAATACCTGATATGGAGTGCTTCCATGAAGTTCCCCAAATCATGCATATGAATGTTCCGAAAAAAAATGTAGGTAGTCAGAACATAGTGGCTGTGCTAACAATTTAATGGCAGGAACTACCAGTGCCAGTGATCTGCCATGCTATGTTTCCTAGTTGAGTTCACAGCCATAGTCTAAAACAGCATAAAATGATTCATCTGTAGCAGCAGAATCAGCGAAAGCTTTGCCACAGTTTTTAGCATGGTGATCCACCGCCAGAGGTGAAAGGATTGCTTGACACAGCCTTGCCAGCACAACAGAATATTTCCAGACAACATCCTACCAATGTTTGATTGCATACTACATTCTCTTTTCCAGCCTATGGGCTTCCCCAGCAATTCGAACTATTAATAATCATTGTGTTTTTCTGATGTTTTATCCACCTCATTTTAAACAATTTAGTCACTCTACTTGTGTGCCTGCTATATGGTGTAATTTCTGAAGGTCACAGCAAAAGCCTGAAGCAGAAGCAGCATCAAGCTCAACCGGTAAGGCCCCCGCTTGACATCAGTTGACCTGCTTTTGTTGAAGTCAGTGAAGCCAGCAACAGTTGAAGGCTTTGCTCATTTTCCCTAATTATTTCTGTTTTAATCGCTAGATACTTTTTTTTTTTTTTTTTTTTTTTTTTTTTTTAAGGACCACCATAGCTGGGAGCTGCACAAGAAATGACAATATTCTACCCAAAAAACAAATGCAATGAAGTCGGAGGTACCTGCTCTCTTGGTATACAACAAGACTTTACAACAAGACTTTACACTGAGAGGACTGGGGAGTAGAAAAGCATGAAATGCTATGTGCTGTCCTGAATTTAGATGCTATGTTAAAAGTACTGGCTTATCCAGACAATTCAGCCAGTTAATATTGATACAATGGAAAAGTATCAGTAAACAAAATAGATAATTCATATTTGGAAGTTCATGAGAACCTTTGGCCTTTGAGGCCAAAAACATAAATGCTTCCAAAGATCAGCTAGAAAAACTAATACAAGAACAGTTCATCCGGAGTTATGAAGAATAAAAATACAGGTTGAACCTCTGGCTTGGACAGTTTTGAAGACCTACATTCCTGGAAGACAGGAAGATATACACAGGAAATAAAAAGAATTTAAGATTTTTCCTGTTTTAGTAATCTTAAACTGAGGATCTGTTGCTGGTCATTACCAAAATAAGTGTGCTGTCAATGGACTTTTAGTGCTAACTGAATTATGTTCATTCTCAGTAAAGCACTCTTTACCCTTAACACTAACAGTGCTGCCTCTGTTTTCTGGCTGGCTTCCATATCTTCAGTTGAACAAGGTCTTTCTAATCTTTTTTGTTTGCTTGTTTGTTTTTATTTTATTTTATTTTTTTGTCTCCCCTCCCAGAAATCCCCACATTCACTTCAGCTTCACTTTTGTTTTATCCTGTTTTTTAATAAGAAACTAGAAGTCATATTTATCTACATACATGTGTATGTGTGTGTACTTATATACATATATATGTAGTGCTTAATTCTTTGCAATTAAGCTTGGTGATAATTGTTTTTGTGCATTAGTCATAATCACTTTTTAAGCAGCAAAGCCTATTACTGCTGTAGTGTGCGTTTCAGATGCCCTGCAGATTTGAGTAATTTTGGGTAATGCAGCTGTGTGTGGTAAAAAGATTTTACAATGCCTATAAAATTTTGCCTCATGACATGTTTAGCAAGTGAATCTGTGGCACCATGTAGCAGTTTCAGTACTTTTCATTGAACACTGGATACCGTTACAGGATGCAGTTTTTAAACAAGACCCATTCTTAAAGACAGGGGTGAGGAGATTTGGAGTCTGGGGTGAGCACCGTGCTCACGAGGTGTGAGTGTTTCTGCCCTGTCAATCCAGTCTGTTCAGTTTGTATTTTTCCAAGGTTTTGTATGTGTAAAGTTGGCTCATCTTCCCTTGAATGGTGTGCATGTTGCTGAATTTCAAAATGCTGCTGTTGCATAAATACCAGAGTTACACAATGAACCACTAGAAAGGATGTTTGCAAAAAATGGTTGAATTCTTCTACAAATATACACCTTTGCAAAAGTAGAAGAGAGAGGCCTGTTCCACCAGAGCCTAGGGTCTCATTTTCTGTCACGAGACAGGGCTACAGCATTTGAATGTCTTTCTTCTCATCCCATTTAAGTGTTTAAATATTATTTGCCCGAGTCTGAGCTAGGCATTCAAGGATGTTTTCACAGTCAATAAAAAGAGATCCTCTGAGACTGTGACTCATCTCTCCCTAATGCTGGAGTCTACTGTGAGGCAGGTAAAGAGCTCTCAGGAGGTGCTAGTTACTTTATCGGTACATTGTCAAACTTGACTAGACTAGACCTAGAAATCCATTACTTAGCCATCTAATATTAAAAGGAGATGAATTCCACCTTTATCATCTTAATATAAGTTAGCTGGTTCAAGCGATAAACAGTTAGATCACAACTGTCAAATTTCTATTTCCTCTAAAGACATCTTTTAAGTAGGTTAAGTGGATGATATTCAGTTTTTTCTCATGATATTCCTACAGAAGCCCAGGGACTAAAGGGCACCAGCAACTGCTTTTGTAACTGTATTCAGAGACATCTTTTAAAACACTTTTACCATGTGAATTTTTCTTCAGTTTTCATCCAGAGCTTCAGGATGTTCACTAACAGGGTTACACAGCTTCTTGGTTGGCTCTGAATAACATTGCACCAAAGCAAGGACTGAACCAGGAAATTTTCCTTCTATCTACAAAAAGCAGAAGCCTGCCTTCATTCATCTAATCAAAAGAAAAACACTATTCACATACTGATATTTTGTGTGTGCACAACCCCCCTAGAGGAAATATGGTTGTTCCTGTTGCTAAAATACTTGTTGGCTAAAACAACCAAAGAAAATCACCATCTACCCACACATCTCTAAGGAAAATAAAAGCTAAATTATCTAGGTGCATGCCCCTAAGTGCCATGTCCACACATCTCTTACTATGTTGCAGCTGTGAGTGTGCATTGCTTTTATAAAATCCAAATAACTTTCCTTCTGTTCCCTCTCTATTTGCAACTCACAGCCAAGACAAATGCATGATATAAAGCCAGAATTTGCAACAGCAAGAGCTTCAAGTGGTCTAGAAGTGTTCAAGATGTTATGAGTGCATGGTTCTATAGAAAGACTCTTTTGTCTTTTTTCCCTTGGTGAAGACAAGAGATGGCTAACACAAGCATGCTGTGATCATATCAGATGTCATGAGGACTGTGCCTTTAGAGATTGCTTAGCATTATGTCCTAAATAAACCCACAGGCACAATTATTGAAAAGAAATGTGTTGCAATCATTCTTAATTAGTTTCAGCTAAGATGAGATAGAAACATCTTTTGCAATGAACTTTAACCTTCACAAAACACTTTCACTGTTTCTTGTTTAGACTGGATTCCCTTTGAATACCCTTCTCTACTCAACCTCTCAGAGATTATTATTATTATTATTTTTTTTTTTTTGACAGGCTACTCTTCTATTGTATCACTGCAAGCACCTTGGAGAATATAGCTTAAAGGATCAGAAAACTCCTAATGCATTTTCTACCCCCTTGCCTAGCCTTGCCTTGCCTTGCCTTGCTTTCTTTCCCATTCCCATTCACCTTCCTTTCCCTTAAGGACTTAGCTATCCTTGTTTTTGTCTCCTTCATAGACTGCATAGCAAGTATAGAAAAATCTCCTCAGTCTAATTCTATGAACAGTATCCTGCATGGAATATAAATAAACTCAAGAAAAATACATCTTTAAAACATGTAGATCTTTATTTTTTTCCTCCATAATATATCTCCATTCCATTTCTCTTCTGTCTTCATAATTATTTTTTTTAATTTGTCTTTGTTGAAGAGCAGATTTATTTCTAGCCAGTTCAAATAACTGACTATTTCAAGAACAGTAATAGCAAAAATAATCTAATTTCTTATTTGACTATTTTAACAGTATTTTATTTTAACATTTTCAGAATGATTCCTTTTCAATTTACATGCACAATGGGAATCACCACTTGCTATAAACCAAGACATTAAAGTTTTTCACCCTGGGAAATGACAAAACTAGATCTTTGAATCATTTCAAAACATTTTTCAAAATTTTCACATGTGAGAAAATTATTAAAAGTAATATTTTCCTGGTGACAGTTTAGGCTTTGACAAGTCTACATTCTCCAATGAAACAATATACATTAAAAATTTCCCATTCCCCTCCCATTTCTACTTTACCCTAATTTAGATCCCCTGGAGTTTTATGAAAGTATAAAAAATGCTGACTACAAGCTCTGATTCTTCTTGCTCTCAATGTATCCTTTACCTTTTCTGGGTCAATACTGTTCTTAACTCTGAGACCTCTAAAAATGAAACAGGATTCACTGTGAGCCTAATATCAAGGTATCTTGAACCCATCCTCTCTCTCTCCCACTGAACTACCCCACAGCTTTTTCCTACTACTCTTGAAGATGTAAGTGTTGAGCACCAGACACAAAATGAGCAAAATGCTCAGCAGTAGGGCACAGAGGCATGTTTTAAGGCTGCACCAGCAGTCAGCTAACAGTGCTGTTAAGCAAACTTTGCAGACCACTGCTTTGCTGTGGAATTAAGAGAAAAAACACCATGTGCTGTGCTGTCAACACCTTGGCAATATCAGCCTTTCCTCAATTACTTTTGCTTACAAATTACTTCTAATTTTGTTCTTTAAAGCTAGTTAAGAATAAGTGCTGGTAGGATTGATGGGGAACTAACTGCATGATTAAGTAATTACATTTTTAAAGCTTGCCTTACACTACGACTAATGATTTGTCACATAGAAGCAGAAACCCAAGATAATGAATGAGAAATGTTTACACATAGTTAGTTTCTTCCAAGTCTTTTATCATAAGGAGACCAGTGCCATATATGCATATGATTCTCAAAGAAACAAAACGTATCATATAATCTCAATATTTCTGAGCAATTTGTTAGATCTTTGATCAACATGTACCATTTATTATGTGAGTTGTCCCATGGCCAAATTCGTATTAGAAAAGAATGAATTATTTTTGGATAAAATACTTTTCTATAAGAAAATAGTGGTTTCACTACATTCTAAAATGCTTTTGATAAACAGTAACTTCAGCAAAATTTAAAAATTTGAGAATAATTTGAAATTCTGTTCTATTTCAGTAATTTCAAAATTCTTAATTTCAGTTTTATTACTTCAGTGTCATTCACCTAAAAGGTGACACTTCAGGCTGTCTGTCTAAAATTTCAATATGATTGTTTCAGTTTTTCTGAAAGGAAAGGCTTCAGTACTTTTTCCTTTAAGATATTTCAGTATTTTTGACTGTTTCTTACTCAACTGAAACAAGCAAACAAACAAACATGGAAATGATGTTTAGAAATAAATTTTCTAGCTTTTGATCAGATCTAGTTATGGCCTCTTTTCATTGCATGTTGAATGAGCTAAATCAGACATTTATTGTTATTTAAAATATATATGTGCATCCTCAGGTTTCAAATGCTGTTGTGTCACAACTGAACTAGGCACTGTACATTTGCTGATGGGCTGATCTGAAGCCCTGCATAATCAATAGAAATGTTCCTATGGACTTTTGTAGACTTTGACTCACAAGGAGAATGAAACTCTGCCTGAAGCACTTTACATACAAAGAAAGCAAACAGAAGATGGGGGAACGAAAAGGGTCTTACCCAAGGTCAGAGAAAATAACTTTTAGTTACTATTTCTATTCTATCCTCATTAGAAAATATTAATTCTAATACTCTCTGACCTTTTATTATATAACCCAAGTGTAATTCAAGCTTTTCTCGATGAAAACATCAAATCAGATAATGTAACTAAGAGAACAGAATAAGTGATTTATCATTTAGGGCTCTCTCCGTTGAATAATTTCACTCAACTATAATTTTGCCTGGGGATTCTGTGTTTGCACAATGCCATTAAGAGTGAATGTATATATTCTACCTGTGGTCACACCAGTTTGGAACATTTTATTTATCAGCATATAGGTTTGTAATAGATAAGAGACATCACTTCTATTTTGTCATAGCATGAAGTTAAGCAGTTAAAATAAACTGATAGGATAACTTAATAGAATGTTAAAATAATGTTGGAAAACTTGATTTCAGTTTAAGCCCAGAAAGATGAAATTGGAGGGTCAGCTAAAAATCTTGCATATTGTAACTATAATTCTGCTACATAAAAACCTACAAACAGAATGGTACACCATTAAGTTCAGTATAGAGCTTAAGGTCAGAAAGCACTTCTGTGATCCTCTCTTTTGTGATATGCTTCTTAATCATATCAAAGAATTGTAAGATGGCTTGGGTTGGAAAGGACCATAAAGATCCCTTTTAGGGAGGATCAGACAGTGAGAGGGACTTTGTTCGCCCAACTTTCCTAGAAGTTCAGAGACTCAAGAAATCTGGGAAGCCTGATTGATAGTGAAGACTATGGAAAGAATGTGTTGAGTACCTCAGCCTTCTCCATGTCTGTTTTTCTCCATTCTCATTTATCAGAGGGGCTACACTCTCTTTGGGCTTTCTTTTTTTTGGCCAATGTACCTATAGAATCCCATCTCATTATTGTTTACATTCCTTGCCAAGCTCAGTTCCATCTGTGCCTTGGCTTTCCTGCACATCCATATGGCATCCCTGTACTCTTCCCAGGGTACATGTCCCAGCTTCCACTGCCTGTGTGTTTACTTCTTGCACCTCAGTTTGACCAGCAGGTCCTTGCTCAGTTTCCTGCTTGAGTTTTTACACAGGGGGTTGCAGAGCTCTTACACTCTAAGAAAAGTGTCCTTAAAGAGTTGCAAATTCTGATTTCCCAGGGGATCTCATCCACTAATTCTTTAAATAGTTAGAAGATTGCTCTTTGGAAGTTCAGGGTCCTAACTTTTCTCTTCACCAGGCCCATATTCCTTAAGATCACAAACTCAGCCTGCAGCAACCACAAAGCTGTGGTCACTGCAGCCTAGACTGCCTCCAATTTTCGTCTCTTTAATGAGTTCATCTGCACTGGTGAGCACCACGTCCAATAATGCTTCTCCTCTGGTTGTTTAGTCTAATATCCAGTCTAATAACCAGGAGGTTATCCCTGACGCACTCCAACATTCTCTTGCATTGCTTACAGCCTGCTCTGAAGCTTTCCCAGCAGACATCTGGGCGGTAGAATTCTCCCATCAAGGTGATCATCTATGAGTACAATGCTTCCTGTAGCTGAAGCAGGAAGGCCTTGGCAACACGCTCCCCTTGATCAGGTGGCCTGTAGTAAACCCCAAGTGCAAGGTTAAATCAGAACTCCTTTGGTAAGCAGAGGCACATAATTGCTTTTCTTCTCTGTCAGTATTAAGATGTGCATGAACACTTAATCAGTATACAACTTTTCTCTCCCAGGTATTTGGTAACATGAGGTAGATTTTCCTTCTTTTTTTGTGTGTTAGCGATCAATATACCCAAAATGGTTTCTCAGTATCATGTTGGAAAACAGTCATAGGGTAAACCAAACTGGCTTTGCTCATGAGGCCCAATGTATGGCAAACAACAACAACAACAAATAATAAAAGCAGAATTCCCCTATGTAAAAAGTGATAAGAGATTTTGGTGACAAAAAATCAAAGTAAGGGAAAGATAGAAGTATAGTTAATGGGTAGCACAAAAATGTTTATTGAAAATGAGTTTCCTCTCTTATTAGCACTTAAAAATGACACCATGATGTGCACTAACACCTCTAAGAGAAGCATGATATGGTTGAGATTCCACATCCCGATGCAGGATGTCCAAGGACTGCAATGTAGCCATGAGTCACCTTGCTCTTCCTCCAGCACTGACGGGACAGAGATCCCTTTTAATTCAAGCCAAGCTTACTGATTTCTGGGACTGGGAAACTCACTCTGGTCACGACAGTTTGTTAGGACCTAGTACCACAAAGAACCTGTTTTTCCTTCAGGACTGATGACTGTATTATACACTCATGAATCCTAAAGTATCAGAAGGCACCAGTAAGTTAAATCATACTTCCTGTACTGTCCAGATTTTCAGCTGTCCTTGTGTACCATCTAGCTACTGTGCTGTACTGGCTGGTTATTGGTTGGTGTTCTTGTGTATATTGTCCCTTGCAGATGTAATCCTGACAGCTCAACCAAGAGTCTCATCCTCACTCCAAGTGTCATAAAATTTTGAGCAGAAAACTATGGTAATCTTTCCACTCAGGTACTAGGGGTTGAGGTTGGACATTTCAGGAGATAGAAAATTCTGCAGAAGAGAAAGAGTGGAAAAGAAAGACTACATGCATGTTTATGTGATTTCCTTCAAAAGTTAGAGGTGGATCATTAAAGGGAGGAAATTAATGAAAGCCTTTCTGAAGTTAATTAGACCATGCCTAATGGTTGATCTCAGCAGTCTTATAGTGGTTCTCAGATCTGCCTCCAGACTTTTCAGAAAAACAACAATAAATAACTATTCTTGGTTTGGATCTACATCAGGGCAGTCCTGTCACAGAGAATGGAAGGATTTCAGAGTCTTCTTTGCCCTAGAGCTTGGAGAGACTTATTTGGTGCTCCAGTTAAAGCCAGAAATATGGGAGAAAAGGGAGCCCTGTTTCCTGCTTCAAGGACTACCTGTCACACCCCTCACATATCTCACTACCTACATGTCAGAGTAAAGCATCTAGCCTGGCACAGGCAGAGTCACTAGTAAGATAATGATCAGGCTACTCTCTCTTGGACTGTGATGTCCTTAGCATTTACCCAACATCACCACTTCTGGTGGTTTTCACCTAAGTGAAAATCCTAACTGAAGTCTTAATTCCATTCAGTGCAGTATAATTCATGACAAAGTGAAGAGCTTTCTCTATACATTGTAAACTCAAAATAGTTAGGATATTTCTCATTTATAAACACAGACTGAGGGGCCCGGTCATAGGTGAGATTTGATTGTACTTGGAAAGGTGCAAGGAAGAGATTGCTCCTGACCCAAGGAGTTGGTGAACTACATACAAGTGTGTCAGGAAGAGTAACAGATATGACGTGATTGTCCAATGCAGGGAGTCAGTAACATGATGAGATACAAATGTCAGATCTCTTATAGAGAGGTTTATTTTTTTAACCTCAGACAAGTCCTACTCCTCTCTGTGGAAAGAAAAGGTAACTGACTGTTCATCCTTGAAGGGGTATGTACAGATAGTGGCAGCTATAGCAAGTCTTCTAAGTAACCTAAGTATTCAAATAGTTTATGCAAAACTATTGTTCTAGCCAGAAGAAAGTATGCCAAAATAAAACAAAATAAAGAAGAACAACAACAAAAAACCCACCCACCACCAACAAATAGATGTGCCTATACTAGTAGTGTTGCAAGAAAATACAAAAATTGCTTTGGACATCAAGCTGAAATGGATGTGCATGAGGCTTTTATTTTCTTTCCCTGCCCCCCTCCCCGCCCTCGCCTCCCTCCCCCCCCCCAGCTTTGTGCTTTTAGAATTTTCCGCTTCCTAACAGTTACTCTTCCAAACACAAAGGACAACTAAACTGACATCAAGTAAAGTTAGTATTCTCCTGTCATGTCTCTGGACATCATCTGTGACAGCTGTGCTTGCGGTGATTCAGTCCCTCACACGTCACTGTTTTCATGTCAGCTCTCCATTTCACGTTGCAGAAATCCCTTCTGTCAGCTCCCATTCAGTTTGATAGGTCATGCTTACACCTGCAAGCTGGGGCAGTGCCTATCTGACAGGATCTGTCACAGCACAGCAGTCACCACGCTCAGCCAAACAGCAACTTCACTCAGCAGCAAGTTTGTTATGATGACTTTTAGGATTTGAGGTTTTTTTTTTCTTCTTTCCTTTTTTTTTTTTTTTTTTTTTCTTCCCCTCCACCTCCTCTCTGCCAGTGACACACACTGGAAACTACAGGAGAAATGACAACTTTCATCAGTGGGGAGAAACTAGAGACTTTTCTGGCAAAGTCAGGCCAAAATGATGGCTTGTTTTTCCTGTCTTGGTTGGTGCCAAACCTATTACAGGAAGTCATGACAGCTAAAGCATTCCTTGGGTGTGCAAAGCTCATGAATTATTTAGATACATGTCCTGGTATTTCTGAGCCATGCAGTTCAAGGAATTATATATAAAATAAATAAATAAATAAATAAAAATGGCAAAGGCTTATGAGGTCGTTTGCTCTGTCCACGCCTGACATCTCAGGATTGCTCTCTCTAAGCATTATATGGTATGTCCTCTGGTCCTCTGTCCATTCACATTTAAATGCATGGAGGATGCCATTGGGCTTTCAATTACTCCCACATATCTCAGCCTTGGAAAACCTCTGTCATTATTCAACCTCCAGATTTATTTTATCCCACAACAGGTCCGGGTAGGTTCTTGGACCTGCATAAGATACAGCAATCAGAGGAGATGGCATAGGCAAGGGATGTAGGGCTTGTGTGTAATTCTGTTCTGCTGCATGACCTTCCATAACCCACTTTTGTCTATGCAAAACCAGTTGGTTAAAGTAAAGAATTTGTCTCTTGGTATGTTGAGTAATGGAACAAGCACATAGTTATTAATTCCTCTCCTTCTATGGAGTCATATTTGATTTATTTCACTACCAAGTGATTAACTTCAGTGTAATCATAGAGGAAACAATAAATGTTGACTTTTTGGCATTGTCTGTGTAATTTATGACCTTATTTTGACAGGTGGTGTCACCTGCCCATTGTGTTCAACATTCTGGCAGGTGTCTTCAGAAAACTTAATCCTTGGAAACAAAGGTGGAAACAAAGTCTACAGTTTTATTTCCATTACATTAGAAAAAGTGTTTCAGTATGAAGGAATCATGTAATATCATGTGGACAATGTGAATATGCTACCACAATTTCATATATGTTGTGAATGCAACCATGTAGTATGTGGGGAGGCAACTTCAACTTCTTTCTTCACCTAGTGCCTTTAGAAATCACAGATACTTGGTCTGCATCTGCAAAACACATCATTATAATTGAAAGGTTATATCATTCCTTCAGTAAAACAGACATCCAAGGTGAATAAATTAGTGGTACAAAAAGCCGCCATGCCATGAATTTGCACAGAGTCACAGTTTGCTATCTGTGTCTCAGATGAAGAAAGTGACATACACACACACAAAAACCCAACACATAAACACATTTAGGACTGTTTTCTTTATATGTCTAGCATTAAAATTTAACATCTGCCCAACTGAATTTAAGGAATACTTTTTAAATTCCACAAATGACTTTAAAGCTCTGAGATGGGTTTTGCTGGAATAAAGCAGAATTTCTCTGCCTTCTCTAGCTGGATGAATTCAGGTGCTCTAAGTTCAGGCAAAGCAGATGGTCTGAGACTGAAAAGGAGATGGAGACAATTTGAAGATTCACAGTTAATCAATGAGAAAGGTATGTACGCCTTATAATAGGAATTTAAGGACACCAGTGATTTTGCGGTAAATTCTTGTACTTTACAGTGCTAATAATCTATTAAATGTGAAAAATCTTTGATGGACAGATAGAAGGACTACCATGGCACAACAGGCTATATGATACAGAGAAATCTAGTTTCAGGCTGAGGACACTTATCTGATAATTTCAGGTGAACTCTGATTGCCAGTGCTGTAACAAACTTTTTCATAAAGGTCAAGCAAGTCACCAAGAATGTGATAACATCTTATGTGGCAGTGCATTTAGGATGAGTATGAGAATAGATCGGAGTAGCTTGTTTCTGGAATCACTAACAGTATGGTCTTGGTGTCACAAAGCTGCACCTGGTCCAATTAGCTATGGGAGACAGACATGGGTGAATGGCTGTAGTATTTCTAGAGTCAGCATCACTCTATTATTCAAAGCAGAATGTGTCTGTCTTCATTCCATATATACCCATATCATAGAACTATAATATAGTCAAGTACTCTGGCATATTTAAACAGAAAAGCCTCCTCTGAGTAGCTAGTATCTCGGTGAGCGATGAGATATTCCCATTGCTGCCAAAGTTTGACATGTCTGTATCTGTCACAGAACAGCTCATGGCCTCCTTCAGCATCAGGATGCCCAGTACAAAGTCCCTCTTGTATTCTGGGCTAACACTCTAGTTAAAAAAAATAAAATAAAATAAAATAAAATAAAATAAATTTATTCCATCTTCTGATTAATTTCTAGACTGTGAATTCTTTGGGGCAAACTTTTTCCTTTCAGTATATCTTCATGGAACAGCTAACTAGGAGAAGTTGGCCTTGAAGTCTGAACAGCCATGTACCTTTCCATGTACATAAGCAGCTACAACTGGTCATTACATACTCCTATCCCCACTGCAAATACTTCAGGACCAAATCTCTGTTTTCTGTGTGTGTGTGTGTTTGTATTTAAGTAATTAACGTATATTTTTCCAGTTGCTTCTGGGAAATTGATCTGTGTTGTGGACCCTCTTCAAACTACCATTACATCATCAATGCAAATATTAAAAAAAAATATTACCAACATGACTGGAAGTGTCTCTTAAATTTTAATTTAGTGTCCTTGCTTAAAACAGACACAGAAGTCATGAAAGAGCAATTTTGTAGGAGAAATAAGGTAAAGTTAAAAACCCAAGTTGAGTTTAACCTACGTTAATTCAGCACAATGAAGACATAGGTTTCCTGTATTTCTCGCCATTTCTAAGCATATTGTGTAGCCATACTTCATAAGGGAATTCTAGAAGAGAAATATCATAAGAAATAAATATATAGATACACATACTAGCTAAACAACTCAAGTAGCAATGAACAAGGCTTGCAGGGGGAAGGATAACATTTGCCTTTCCCTGGGAGCGTTAGCTTCCAGAAAATAAATAATTCTTTGGGCTTTTACCAAGTGAATTTTCCATTTCAGTGTATAATTTCTTTATTTAGCATTACACTGATTATCCATACTTAGACTAATGATCAAATAACTCTAAAGTCCAAGATACTCAGCAAAGGCAGCCCGCAGGTTTTTTCTTTTCCTTTTCAGTTCTTTTTTTCCCCTTTTATTCCAAATTTTTAGGGTGATTATAGGGTGTGTAAGA
The DNA here is from genome assembly GCA_011076525.1 of Nettapus auritus. Classification (NCBI taxonomy): domain Eukaryota; kingdom Metazoa; phylum Chordata; class Aves; order Anseriformes; family Anatidae; genus Nettapus; species Nettapus auritus. The sequence goes on from CM021767.1 coordinate 114,876,521, forward strand.
TTGTTAAAGGATTGGCAGCATGCACAAAACTCAAATCCTTTATCCAGAGGCTAGAGGAAATGTGAGTTGCCAACATGCAATTCCTTCATTGTCCCACCAATGTCCTGAATTAACGGAGCAACCATGTTCTTGCTCCACCGAGGGAAGAAAAAAGATTCTGCTTTCCAAGGCCCTAGGTGAACAAAAGCCTTGGGTGAACAAAGTGCTTAAGCACATATTGTCTTCCGTTCTTAGGATAAGAAATATTAAAGCATATATTAAACTCAAAATATTTGCATAATATTTATCAATCTCAAGGTTAGAGAAACAAACAGCTGCACTAAGAACAGACTTTGATATTTTGAGAAACAGGGATAGTTATGCCTTAAATCCAGGCAAGATTAGAAATAAGGTTGCTGCTAAACCATGTAGGAAGTTGCTCAGCTTTATGTCACAAGACAAACCAGAATCCTATTTTGTAATAGGAAGTGATGCAGGGACAAAGCAGAAGAAATACCTAGAAATTAAGCTTTTCTGATTCCTTTACTCTTAATACTGTGATGGTTTTACTCGGGTGGGTAGCCGAGTTCCACCACAACTGCTCTCTCACTCCCCCTCCTCAAAGAGGAACGGGGAGAAAATACAATGAAAAGGGCTCAAGGGTTGAGATAACGACGAGGAGATCGCACAATAATTATCGTGATGGGCAAAACAGACTCAGCATAGAGAGATAGTAAGATTTATTGCCTATTACTAACAAGCTAGAGAAGTGAGAAACAAAGGAAAGAAACCGAAAGCACCTTCCCCCCCATCCACCCTCTTCCACCTCCTCCCCCTGAGCGGCACAGGGGAACAGGGGAATGGGGGTTATGGGCAGTCTATAGCAGGTATTCTCCACCGCTCCTTCTCGGTCACTCTCGTCCCCTGTGCTGTGGGGTCCCACCCACGGGATGCAGTCCTTGCTGCACTGATCTGGCGTGGGCTGCCCACAGGCAGCAGCTCTTCAAGAACTGCCCCAGATATGCGTCCATACCACGGGGTCCATCCCTCGGGAGCAAACTGCTCCAACCTGGGTCTCCCATGTCAGCAGCTCCTGCTGGGTCACTTGCTCCTGCGTGGTCTCCTCTCCACAGCCTACAGGTCCGGCCCGGAATCTGCTCCGGCAGGGGTCTTCCACAGGCCACAGTCTCCGTCTGTGCAGGTCCACCTGCTCCACCGTGGTCTCCTCCACAGGCTGCAGCGTGGAACCCTACTCCACCGTGGTACTCCATGGGCTGCAGGGGGACATCCTGCTTCACCATGGTCCTCACCACAGGCTGCAAGGGACTTCTGCTCCAGTGCCTGAAGCACCTCTCCCCCTCCTTCTTCACTGACCTTGGCACCTGCAAGGCTGTTTCTCACTCCTCTCACTCTCCCAGCTGCTGTGTGGCGCAGAATTTTTTTTTCCATCTTAAATATGCTCTGACAGAGGCACAAAACAACATCACCTATTGGCTCAGCTCTGGTCAGCCGTGGGGCCCTTACCAAACATGGGGCAGCTTCTAGATCCTTCTCACAGAAGCCACCGCTATGGCCCCCTGCTACCAAAACCTTGCAATGTAAACCCACTACAAATACCATGTTGGCATTTGTGCCTTATGACCAAAAGGGGTTGGGGGACAGACATTGAACTCACCAGATGAGCTTGTACGCATATAGCTAGAAATCAACCTTCCTAGAGATACCTTGGTAATGGATCATCCATTTTCTAGAGGCCAGGGGATGATTTATTCTCCAGATATGTTATATCCTTTGTCTGCTTGCCAACAAGACAGCTGATTAGCAATAATTTTATTATTTAACATGATCACAACCCCCACAAGGTTACAGATTTTTTTTTTGCTTGTTTTTATGCTTTGTTTATAGTATAGATTTAGATACTGCAGATAAATTCACCATAAATAAATGAAAAATAAAGAGCAATTTCCAAATTAACTGAATAGACTACAGAAAAACCTTTGATGTAACAGCAGAATCGTTGCTCTCTGTTTGCTACATTTTTTAAGTTTTTCTTCTCTCTTTAAAACACAAAGAAACTAATCTAAAACTCCATGGATTCAGGGGAAAATAACTAAAATTGGGAAACTTCTTGGTTTAGGTCTTCATTCTTCTGTGGATTTTCCCTGGCTTTCACAATCTCATTTCTGCTGTTCAAAAAATATTTGCAGCCAGTATAGCCCTCCATCCACCTAGACAGATCCCTTTTTGCCCTCTTGAATACTTTATTCATATCCCGAAAAAGGAAAGCCAGGGTGGGTCTGTAAGTAGCTTGCGTCTCACAAGGTGTAAACTGGGTAATTTTGACTGATGAGTTTGACTCTTCAAGGACAGAAAGTAAAGCGATATCTTTAGTATCAGTGAGAAAATATTTGCATTGTTGCCCTAGCCAAGGTATAAGTCATGCTGTCTTGTAGGAAATAATCTATATCTGAGAGCTGATTGTGGCCCAGTCCTGCACCATTCCCTGGCGATGATCCATGCAGGTGTCAAAGGAAATCCTACCTGTACAGAGAGAAGCACAAGGTATGTCTGTTATTCAGTTAGAGGAACTGGGCATTTTTTTTACTTATTAAGAAAAAAAAAAGAAGAAGAAAAAAAAGTGCAAAAACAAAAAGCAACTTCCCTCACTTCCCTCTCTCCCTTCTTTTCTTTGAGTTTCTTTGTTGTTTTGATCCAGTAGGAGTACGATTCATTTTGTCTCAGGAGGTTCCACATTTTGTATTTTTTTCTCAATGTGTATTTTCTCTGGGAATGCAAAGAGAGGGTCAAACTTTTAGTATTTCTGGTTTATCCATTTTCTTTTCCTATCACTTCCTATGTTTTATCCACTTTCAGTTTGAGCAATAACTGAAAGAGAAGTATGGGGAAAAAGTGAAACAAGCAGACAAAAGTAATATATATATACATATATATATATATATATAAGAAAAAGCCAACAGATAAAGAAAGACATTGAACTACTCTTAGGAAACCATGATCATAATCAATGCCAGAAGTTTCCGTAAGCAGCCAGCTATCCTGGGTCCATTCCTGTCCCCATAAATTAGTCTAAGCAGGTGGAACAAATGTGAAGTTTCTGCACGTTGTTGTTTTCAGACCACACACTTTTTCCAAAGTTTATCTGAACTTCCACTCATTTAAGTGTGTTACTGAATGGAGAAACTTTTTAATGGAACATTTTAAATATGTTTCTGCTGAAACCCATTAATGGAGGCCAAAGAGCTTTCCAAAGAAATGTGAAAAAAAATAAAATAAAATTGAATGAAAACCATGGAGTCATCATTATGCTTCAGACTCCTCCTGAATAACCTGGCTCAACATAGCTCTTGATCTCAATATTGAAATTAACTGAGGATGGCTCTTGTGCCACTGTGAGCCTACTGGAAACAACCCTTTCTCTAACGTATCCCTAAGCTATTTGCCTTGAGTCTATTTGAAAGCAAAGAAATTAGTTTCTCATTTCTAAGCTAATGCCCTAAACTGTCTAGGAATTGGTGCCTCTCACTCTGTCTCACATGAGTATTATTCTCCTTTTCAGTCATTAGAAGCAAGTGTTTTTTCTTAAAGCATCCCATGCTTTTCTCAGTGCACTCTTAGAACACCAGCAATTTTTCAGGCAGCTCCTAAGCCCTGTGGCTTCCTCCCCTTCACCTGCTCACCCTGCCAGCTTTCAGTGCAATGGTTTCAACTGGTGTGTTGATATGAAAGGAGGCAGGTGGTGCCCACACTGACACAGGGGAGTGCCTTCCTGCAGGGCTTCTGCTGCTCCGTTTAAAAACCCGTCGTTGCCTGAAACCTACCCCCTCGAGCAAGGGTCTGATTCCACTTGCGAGCAGGAACCGTGCCATACTAACAGATGGGTTCCAGTGCAAACAGCCAAGAAAACATGTATATTCATTAAAAAAAAAAAAAAAAAAAAAAAAAAAAAAAAAGGGTACTGAGGGCATGAAAACTTGCCAAAAACATCAACATCTCTCCGTGTCTTCTCTTGAGCGTACAAATCTATGGTTAAGCGGATGTGTGGGTGCTGAGCTGAATTCATTTAAAAAAATTAAAACAAAACGTAGAAAGGGATTTCAGGGCATCAGGAAATGGGCAAGGTGCCCTGGGTGAGAGGAAAAGTGAAAGAGAAAAGCAATATTCTAGAATAGCTGAGTGAGAAAAACTCATGGGGTGTGCCTGGTGATACCCTCACCCTGTAACTTGTCCGTGTGCTCAGTTCATGCATTATCTTTGGGGGCTGGGAACGAGAATATGTACAATGCTACATCTTTCCTTGACATGTTTACTTCAGTTCAAATAGTTTCCCTTTTAATAGGCCAAAATTAAGGAAAGAAAGGAATTAAGGAAAAAATAATCAAAATAATAATAATAATAATAAAGGGAAAAAAAAAAAAAAAGAAAAAAAGAAAAAAAAAGAACAAACAAAACATCCAAAGCCAAGGATTTTCAGCTGATCTAACATTCAGGTGTTACTGGTCTATGTCATATAGGACAGCGGCATTGTGTCCTTCAGGTCCTTGGGACTTAAGCCCTGGTGAGTATTAGGTTGAGAACTATAAAAGGCTGCGAGTCAGAAGATCAAGGAGAACAGAGGGGTTAGATTCAGGGCATTAAAAAAAAGGGATTGTGAGTGAGATTACTCACTCACCCAACTCACCTGGGAATCCTGCTGGGACTAGCAGAACTTCCCAGCATTAAGTAGCCACAACAGGTCAACCTGTACTAGGTCTGGGCATGAGAAAAACAGGAAGATGCCAAGGTTACTGTCATGGAAAAGAACCAGAGGAATACTTTGCTTAAAGAACGACTCGAAAAACAGGTTGATTGCTGCTGAGATAGAGGGTCTGCTTAGGTGAAACTTAGTGAATTTCTCTTTTACAATCCATCCTTAATGGCAGTAGAGGCAGTATCTTCCTCCCTTGCCAGGACAATACAAAGAATAAGAAACTTGAAATTGGGTTTTAGTCAGCCCTTTATTCCCCTGGGGGGGGGGGGGCGTAAAACCTCTCAAAAAGGTGGTACACTTCTCATAACCAGCAGACAGGGGTCTCTGCCCGTTTTGGAACCTGGAGCTTCACCCAAATTTTCTACTTCCTTGAAGACTTCCTGGAACAACTGGATGGTGTCAGATGGGCCTCTGCTTTTGAAGCTGTTCCAGTTCATACAGTGCAGTTAACAAAGGAAGGCCTGCAAGCCAGATCTCTTACAGGACTGTGTTAACATAAGAGCTCTGGACTTGCATTCCTTTGACTAATGCATGTTTCATTACCGTGTGCAAAGCTGAACAGCCTCACCCTGAAATAGGAGAAGAGTTTTTATTACAAGACATCATGGGCCAATTCGGATAGTGGTAAGATCTAAACTATCATCCTTTATCTATATTGCCATGTTGTTCAAAGGATGCTAGGATATGACAAGAAACTTAGAGGAACGTATGATAGTGTATGGAGCTCATGAAAGTACTAAAGAGGAATATTTGCTCAGTAAGGTTTTCAAGTTCCTACAAGCTTAATTCAAGCATTACAGTCTATATTCTCTTGAAAATTCTTCTAGACACTTGACATAGCTAAAAACATATCAATACTTCTATAAACTTCACTCTAAGAAGCTTGCATAAGGCTATATATGAAATCTGTTTAAAATTACAATAGGGTTTTATGAGTGTAGGTTAATGATATCAGCACTTAATATTAATTTTTAAAAATCATCCCATAGCATACCAATAAGCTTTTAGCATAAAATAGCCTTTCAGTAACACTTTGAAACCATTGATGATATCAGGCCAGACAGATATGTAATGCCATGAAACCTCAACATTAGTGTTGATGATAACTTATCGCAAAAAAATGACAATTCTGATACTGCTTTTTATACCTATAAAAGCTCAATCCTATAAAAGCTCAAACCTGATCCAAAATAGTTCATGATAGAGTGTCAAGATGCTTTGTTCAGGCCCTAAGTGTTCACTGTTAATGGGTATAATCTAAAACCACATAGGTTATCAAACAAATACACCCAGTCTGCTGTGAAACCTCTGCTTTTTTGTAGTCATAGTTTCTCCTCATGATGCTGTGTCATGCTAAATCTTGCCAGCAGTGTTGGCATGTGTCTTGCCACTTGGTAAATCACACTTCCAAAACTTGGTGTCAGAAAGTAGGAACCTGTCCACCTACACCTAACCAGTCTGGAGATGCTTTGATGCAGAGAGCACTATTAGATGAGGCAGGTGGAGGGAAAGAGGTAAAAAGGGGAGTATTGGTCCTGTGCTCCTATCCCAGTGCTCTGTTCTGAGCTATCAAAGCTCCCCTCTACCCAACAAAATCCTTTTAATGTCTGCAAATGCTTGATCTTTAACCTGTGTGCAGCCACATTTCTGCAAAACTTTGTTCTTTTCTCTCGGTGAGCCCAAAAAGCCTGCTGTTGTCCATGGTGCCAGAAGTTAATGCTCTCTCCCCGCTGTGCAGAACCTATTACTGTTATTATTCCGAATCCTCTTCCCATCTTTCCCCAGCCTCCCTTCCCTCCTCCCAAATAATAATAATAATAATAAAAATCAAAATTTGGATTCTGCCCTTTCTAATTACAAATCACCACCTGTGGTAAAATTATTGAAAAACAGATGAGCATTTCATTCCAGCAATAGCCTTAAAACAAGCAGCAGTTCCAACTGCCAGTGTGATGTATAGACACAGCGCAGGGCAGATGAGGGATTAATTAGGTCTGTCCCTGCACATTGCCAGGGGAGCACTTCTGTAGAGGTGATTGAAAACTAGAAAGACTGGCATTAGTCTTCATTGTTGGTTAAAGGCAACAAAAATAAAGATGCAATTGAGTTGACAAAGCTTCCAGGTATGTGGCTGAGTCATTTGGAGGTGTCAAAATGATCAAACCATAATTAATTAGCTAAAGTGCTATATTTAATTCCTCAACTTTAATGAAGATTTCTGCAGCTGAAAACAAACGGTGGCACCATTTGTTTCTGAAGGGAAGGGGTGGGGTGTACTGAGGGGATGACGCCAAAGTTCAATGGTTCCTTTATAATCAAGCCCATGTTCTTAATCTTTTTGTCATTTTTTTGTACAGCCATAGAAACCCAGTGCTGTTCTATGAATTTGTATTAGGACTGAAGATATGAGACCACAAATAAATAGGAAGCCAAATGATTATTACTGTCAACGAATGAAACAGAATACCACCAAGAAACAGTAGTATTTCCTAATGTAGGTCTGCAGGGTGGACACTATAAAGACACAGAAGACTTCTCAGTGTCACGTGGTCTGAATATATATCTATTTTAGGAATTTAATACACTTTGTTCCAAAGGAAGAAATTTAGCGATTTATGAATAATGAATAGAAAGAAGAGTAAAATGTGAGTTTTGCTCTTTGTTCTGCCACAGTCTGCAAGACTGAGGATAATCCCACCTTTGGGAATTCATTCAGAGTGAGGGAAGATCTTCACTAAATACTCAGGCAGCTCTTCCTGAGTACTTGCCCACACTGGACTGAGAGAAACTTGCTGCTCTTTAGCTTTTTTGCCTTCCACCACAATCTATAATGCATCCTAATCCTACCACATACCTGGCCCTGAAGGTACTCACCCCAAAATGTTCCATGACATACATCCCACACCGCCACATAAAAGTGGTCATATACCTACAAAAAGAGCTCTGGAATAAGCATTCTCCCATCCCATGCACATTCAAACAAATATACACACATGCTGATGGTCCTATGCACTTCTAAAATTAAACTGAAAGTTAAAGCTATTCTAACATACCGTATTCTTCACACAGAGGTTTTATACAGGAATGGCTCTTCTCAGATGATTTTACACTGAACCATGTATTCTATTGGCCACTTTTGTAAAACAATGTCAGGTCTTTGGTAATCCAGTGCATGTCGATGGAGAGTTTTTCATGGTGTTATGTGTCTATCTAATAGTCATATGCACAGCGCCTCACAAGAAAAGTTTCCAGCAGCCTCTGCAGCAATATTAATAAAATCAGAAATAAGAGCAAAAGAAACCTGGCACTCAGTGCATATATGGTAACAGCACAAAGGGTTTTTTTTGATCAGTAAAAAGCATCACCTAAGAATACACATTATGCATATGGGCAAATTATGTATGCATATGTGCATGCAAGCTAGTGTGTGCATATAAAACGTCTTCTTTCTGCACACTGATGGTCATGTTTAGTGATGTTTTACACACTATTCATACTTGTGTTGACAGCTACACAAGGTGCATGGCACATGCGAGGCAGGACCAAGACACTCCTGTCAGCATATTTGGCATTAGATGGTATTTTGTCTCTTCTTCAATAGTTTGTGGCTGGTATAAACTGTATTGCACCACCTCCGCAACATCCCAATGTTCAACAACTCATTTCTGCTGCTGGTGTCCTCAAACTCGTATAAACCAGAAGGGTGAGATGATGCTTTCTCCCACAGAGGAATTTACTGGATTAGCTGACAGTCGAGGTCTTAGCAGGAAGGCCGGTTAATGCATTGTTTCAGCTACAATGTAAAATGTAAGCAATGTTTTGCTCTTACTCGACAGCTGTTACCTCTACCATAAGCTGTTAAAACTCCCTCGTTATTCCATGCAGCCAGGCCAGGCCTATTTCCTGCGCAGTTGTCATCTCCTTAATATATTACAACATTACAAACTTTATTAGTATATTTGCAGTGCCTTTTTATTTTTTATTAGCTAATGGGCTGCTTTTGTGCACTGTATTTTCTTAGTCTTTCAGAGCTCAGCCTATAAAATGGCCAAACGTGATCCCATCTGGAAGCCATTAAAGATCAATAGAGATGGAATCTGAAGTAGAAAGAATGGGACGAAGAAAAAAAAAAGGAAAACCTACTATCAAAACAGTTGTGAATAAAACCCCATCAGCTTCTGTTTTCAAATAAGGGTATGCTAAAGCACATTACACTTCCAACGTGACAAGAAGCACAATGGTCTTGTTAAGAACAGGAACAACTAATCTAGTTTAAAAGAATCATAAATATGATTAAAGCCCACAGTTTCCTTGGTTCTTTGAGAAAATAGAAGTCCTTTTAACATGTGTGGTATTGTGAAGTGTTAGGAATTTTGTAAGGAAGCCACTCAGAAGATGACTGCTTCTCTGCCAGAAGTATGACTTACTGTGACAAGTCTCACTAGCTTTCATGGTTATATCAAAACATTCACAGAGGTAAATATGACAGGATTTTGTCTGTAATGAGGAACCTTCATTATGAAATGCTGTTTATGGCACCCACACTTGTAAAGCCTTATGTGTCCCCAAAGAATATCAACTCTGAATCTCCAGTGCTTAAATGTTTTGTCAAATAGGCAGGTCTGCAAAGGTTTTGAAATGTTCCTGCACCAGATGTGGTTCTTGATTCCACAGGCTTTAGAGATGCAGTCACCACACAGAAAGACAGGGAGTATTTGAGTTTTGGCAGGAGCAGAAGCGATTGTGAACGCAAGTTCTTTATGTGCTCATCCCTGACCCAGTGTGGAGTGGCTTGGAGCAAGGCATCTCAATGGGGAGATGTGCTCAGGGCTGGTGTTTTGTCTGGGACATGGGAACAGTGTTTCAAGAATCATGAGGAACACTGTATTTGTCAGTCTCTGCTTTAATTATTTTACAGTCATGGGGAAAAGCAGACATTTCCCAGGCTTGACCCACCTGACGTGCATTAGAAAAGTGCCTCAGGATGAGATAAACTGCATCCTAGAAGGACCTTTCTCCCTCCTTTGTCTCTGAAAGCAATCCAGATGGCTAGGCCAGATGGAAATGCCTTCATCGGTGGCTGGTGGCACCCACCCAGGACCCATGTGGTCAGTGGCTATACTAGTAAACTAAACCCTGCTAGTTCTGCCAATGGTCACCATCTAGCTGTGATCATGTTATTAAATTCTCCAAAGGAATGTGGCTTCTACCAAACTACCTGCTAGAAGCGGTCTGTGGGCAAACAGTGTGTGCCTACATCTGGCCTTAGCTAGTAGGTCTTTGAACCTTCATGCTTGGAGATATTCAAAACCTAGCTGGACATGGTCCTGTGCAACCTGCTTTGGGTGGATCTGCTTGAGCAGAATTGTTCTAGATGATCTCCAAAGGTCCCTTCCCACCCCAAACTGTAATTGTGTGGTTTTCTTCTCGTGTCACAAAAAGTATCCTACCTCCTAATTCTGTGCTTGAGCTATTATGCAGAAGGGCAGTCTGGGGCAGCTTTTCCTCTGCCATCGTACCTAAGTTCCGCTTCACAGAAGACATCATTTTGGTCAAGCAGTGTGTAAATAATTCTATAACTCGGTATTTGGAGGATGTACCTGAAAGACAGATCCAGTCCCAGCTACTAGGAGTACTTAAGTACTCTTTAACATAACAAAGTAGATTTCATGAAATCTGTAGCCTAAGCATCTCCATGGTGTTTTCACTAAGGCACTTTGTTGAAGTTAAGAAATTTAGTTTAAATCTCTATTCTGATTTCATGAGAGAAGAGATGTGGACCTAGGACAGCAAGCATCCCAAATGTATGTTTATGGAAGCAGTAACAAATCTTTTTTTTTTTTTTTTTTTTTTTTTTCAAATTAAAAAAAAAAAAAAAAAGGGGGGGGGGAGAGAGAGAGGAAGAATTACTTTTAGATTGACTTAATATGTCTTTTTTTATTTCTCTTAGTTTGTTTTTGAAGCTGAAATATCAGAGATTTAAAAGAGACCTACTTCTGAGTCCTAACCTTGTGCCTTGCCTGTTGTGCTATATAGTGAAGAAGAATTTTGAGCTACTGCTGCTGCTTTGCTGCTTTTCATATTGTTCCTCTTTTGACTGACAGCTCTGGGGACAGTTTTCAGCAGCTTTAGATCTACTTTGTGGGAAAAAAAAAAAAAAAAAAAAAAAAAAAAAAAAAAAAAAGCTGATAGAATGCAGCTCATCTTTTCCTCAGGCTTCTAATGCACCTGCAAGTTTTAAAGAAAATTTCACTCTCCCAACTAATACACTATGTAAAATAATGGTAAAACCCTAAACACTATACAAAATAATAGTAACAGTGGTACCAATAAAATATTATATAGGTGCAAATTAGTATTTACAAAAAAAAAGACTGTTTTCAATGAGACTATTGCCGGGGGGGGGGGAGGCGGGGGGAGAGAAAAGAAAAAAAGAGAGAAACTAAACAACAACCCTGTATAACTCCTCAAGATTTTTGCTAGAACTAAAGAAAACCCTTAACCCTTCTCTGCACTGGATACAGAATTTAAATTAGAGTTAACAAATTCTGAAGTGAACAGGAGAGACTGAGTGTAGCGGGCATTAAAAATCATAACACCTGCCCAGGAAGACCAGAGGCTGGAAGGAGCATGGTGTGGCAGAATTTATATTCAGCAATGGTAAAACAAGGCAAAAGATTAATCCATCAGAACTTTGGTACCAAAGCAATGGACACTTTATGCAGAAAAAGGCAGATAACCATCACATTTTGCAGCAGACTGCTATCAAGCAAAGGTCAGCAAACTGTGCAAGTGAAAGGAAGCATGAGAGCACTCATGATTTGCTAGCACCAGGAGAAGCAACACAGAGTTTAAAAATACTGCCCCTCAATGGGAGAAAATGTATTTCTATTAAGGGACCAGAATTGCGCTACGCCTGTTGGAATTTTTGCTTGTGCACAGGAATTTAGCTCCAGGTTCATGTCTGTCACTAAAATTGACAACTGCCTATGGCTCTGTACAATTGAAACGTAGATCTTAAATTTCACATCATTATCCAAATAAAATATATCTGCCAAGGGGGACTGGTATTACACAGTTAGAGAACTGTGATACCAGTTGTCTGATTAACATATTGAGAGGAATATAAGAATTTCTCACCTATTTTCCAGAGGGAGACTAACTGGGGAGCTTGTGGTAAAGACACTAATTGAACATCCTCCCTCTGCTAACTACATAGATGCCCAGAAATATGTCTGCTCTATGCAAGCAGGTTTTCCCTCTGCATATTGCATTTGCTTTTTAGGACAGTCAGAAGGAAAATCATTAAATCCCTTTTCTTGTATCTCCTCTACTTGGAAAAAAAAAAAAAAAAAAAAAAAAAAGCCAAATTTTCATGTTGAAGAGTGCATGAATTTTCATGGAAAGCTTTCTTATGGATGCTTAAATAGCACCTGCAAAGGGACTGCCTAGAACAGAGAAGCTGAAGCTCTTTTTCAGTAGATATCAATGGAGCAGAGATCAGAGAAAATCTGGCCAAGCTTCATTCAGACCCTGAAATATTAATAGCTGAGACAGATGTGAATTTACACATTACAGGCAGAGTCCAGTTCAGAACTGGATCCGCATTTCGTGTGTGACTGAGGTCAGGGTTTTGGATCAATTCATCAAAGCAGCTGGCCAACAAGGATGCTTAGAACCAAATCTCTCTCTGAAGTTCTTTCAGGGTTTGTGTCTGAAATGTTCATGGCATATCACAGAGCTCCTCTTTCATCTGTTTTGTTTTGCCAGGGCTTAAGAAATACAAAACTGGGACTGAGGACACAGAGCAAAGTGTTGCTCTAAGTCAGCTGAGCCACAGCAGGAGTTTGTAAGCACATTCTTAGCCTATGACATATGTGAGCTAATTAGAATCACGTTACCTTCCAGTGAAATAACTTTAATCTGGCACAAATTACCTGCACAATTGCCGCAGATGAAAAACGTGCCCGCTAACAACTAACACCAGTAAGTTGATGTGCCATCCCATGTATCTTTCCCTGCAGTCAATCTGACCTGTTCCAAGTTTATTCTGTCCATAACAGTGAATGGAACTTGACCCATGCACAGGTCTAGGCAGGTGTAGCTCATCTGCATTCAGCCATCTAAAAAATAGAGGCTGCAACACAAAGACTGCAGCTAATAGGTCAGAAGAACAGATTATTTCCCCCTACTTGGCTCATGAGCTGCTTCTGAATATGCCCAGTCTGGGGGTTCCCTGTAGAAGGAAGACTTAGAGAGAGTCCAACACAGTTATAGAGCCGGAACATGCAAAGATGCATGAAGAGGTGTTAAGGGAACTGTATTTGTTTAGGTAGAAGAACAGAAAATATAATGGTTATCCAAATGTTTTCAGCTGCCTAAAACTAAGTTATCAAGAAATGAAGACTCAGATTTTTCTTGAAAATGCATAAGATTCTCCTTGTTGCCTTTCTTGAAGTTAGGAGTGACATTTATTTTCTAACCTTCCTCAGGAATCTTCCCCAGTAGTGTGTCCTTTTCAAAGGCAAAAGAGAGGGGCCTTGAAATGACCTTGTTCAGCTTCATGTGTTTTGTGAATTTCAACTCCAGATAGGTTTTTGCTTTCCTAATGCTGTCGCTGCATTTGGACAGTGTTTATATACTTCTCCTGGGTCACCTGGCCCTATTATCATGTCTTGCATGATTCCTTTTTGTGCCTGAGTTTTATTGGCACATCCTTATTCATCCATGTGAGGCTTCTTGCCACATTTGCTTAACTTTTTTATGTTGGGATGGACCTTTCTTGAGGCTGGAGGAGATTATCATAGAATCATAGAATTGTTTGGGTTGGCAGGGGCCTTAAAGCCTGTCTGGTTCCAGCCCCCTGGCATGGGAACCACCCCTGCCACCAGCACAGGCTACCCCCAGCCCCATCCAGCCTGCCCTTGGGCACTGCAAGGGATGGGGTACCCACAACTTCTTTGGGCAAACAGTGCCAGTGCCTCAACACCCTCATGGTATTGAGGCACTGGCAAGAATTTCTCAAGAATTTCTTCCTCATATTTAAGCTAAATCTACCCTCTTTTAGCTTAAAACTGTTTCCCCTTGTCCTGTCAATACAAACTCTGGCAAAGAGTCCCCCCCTTCTCTCCTGTAGGTCCCCTTTAGGTACTGAAAGACTGCTGTAAGATCTCCCCAAACCATCTCTTCTCTTGGTGATATAATACCAAGTTTCTTAGCTTGTCTTCACAGAAGAGGTGTTCCAGCCCTCTGATCATCTTTGTGGCTCTTCATGATCCTTGAAAATTAAAATGGGATTCATTGAAGCAGGTTCATGAAAAGGACAAATTCTGCTCTCCTGGATTACAGTACTGTGATCCTGCTTTTTGCTCTCTTTTCTCAGTATGCTGAACTCCACCATTACATGGTTACTGTAGCCAAGACTGCGCCCAGCTTTCACATCTGCTTACTTGTTTGTATGTATAAGGTCAGAGTGCCTCTCCTCACCAGCTTCTCAGCCTGTGTCAGGGAGTAACCATTAATGCACTCCAGTGAACTTCTGCGCTGCTTGTGCCCCGCTGTGTTGTGCTTCCAGCTGATATTCAAGTTGTTAAAAATCCTTATTTGTCTTACCCTAAGTGTTAATGAAAATGAGGATGTCTGACAGTTTGAGGAGTCTTATACCTCTTTGTAGATCACAGAATAAGTCTAAACGATTGATTTTTGCTCATCAATTAACATGTAGACAGCTAAAAGTGGAGGAAGTAATACCACTGTAAAAGTAAACACTGTATGGACTTTTCAAGTCCCTACTCATTACTGTGAGACTCCATTTCAGCTTAATTTTATCAGGATGAACAGGGTGAATGTGGAATAAGAAGGGCCAGATAGTATATGCCAAGGATTCCCTCACTTGTTTAAACCGTACTGTTCAATACAGAAAGGCTGAAAAATACTTAGGGAGCATAGGAGAAAAAGCAGCATGATGGAAGATCCTAATACTGCGCTGTGTTGGAGAGGTTGAATAACCTTTGGAAAAGAAATCACAGAAATATGGTGGATAATTGAGGACTTAGTCTTGTCTTTGTGTACTATATGAGTAAGACTAATGTTACTCCACCAGCGTTCACTGTCTCCTTCTCAGAAGCATATTAAGAACTAGAGATTGTTCAGAGACGAGTCCTACACTGGGATAATTAAGATGCTGAAAATTAGAAAATTTTGGCTAATTGTCTACAAAGAAGATTGCAAGAACTTTCATTGGGTATCTTAAGTAAAATATAAAAGTCTCTTAAACGAAATAAAATGGCAGGTATTAAGTAAACCTCTTAGTTACAGAGGAAAATACAAGAGGGTTCTGGTAGTATGAAGCTGTAGACAAGTGAAAAAGAGAATGATGGGACCAATGCTTAACGCAGCCAAAACACAACAGCAGACATCAAAGAGGTGGTATGAATTCCTTTGGTTTTGGTATATTTCATATGAAAAATAGATGGCTTACTAAAGGAGATAGTGTAGCCAGAAACAGATAATTAAGCTCAATATGGATGTAAAATATTATCATCTGTTTTATACAAAAAAATAATTTCAACATTAAAATTTTAAAATTATTTTTTTCTGTCAATGAAAATATATGATTAGCTCAAGGGTCAGAGCATTGCTTACTTAAAAGGGATTTCATGATATTTGCAGTGGAAAGACATTGGAAAATAATGTCGTTAGAGAATCTCCAATAAAGAGCTTCTTGTCATGCAGAAGGCTGTAATTTCTTTGGGAAAAGGACTGTTTCTTCATATGTACCTAAGCAGCACCTGTCACCATGTTTCCAGTGACCTTGTAAAGACTGAAAATGAACATAATTCCTAATTTCTAAGAATTCTACATTCTAGATGCCCTAGACGTGCCTTTACATTTTTGTACCTTATGTTACACAGAAAGTTTGGATTGCAAGCACACCATCCACACTCACAAGAACACATGAACATTTTGCAGGTTGCAGGAAAAAAAAATAAAAATTGGACATTAAAGCCAGAAAATTCTGCTTTGTGATTTCAATGGATCATTTGAATCTCATTTATTTTTTAAGCCCCTGTAATGAAAAAGAAAAGAAATGGAAGAAAGACAAAAAGGGCAAAGAGGAAAGAAAGAAAATATTTCATTATTCTGAGTCCCTTAGTCCCTTTTCCTGATAATTTAGTCTCAGAGAAAGTCTTTTCCAGTCATGGGCACAGCAAATACTGAATCACTATCAGATCTTGGTTCACTGCCACTTATCTTCCACACCAGAAGGAGACCACTTTGGTTGGACATGCACAGTGTCAAAATGCTTAACAAATTATTCTGATCTCTTTTATCTCTTCAACAGCTTTTTGGTCTTTCAACAGCTCATTCAGTAAAGAAGAATCAGGACATTTTTCCATTTGGTGTAACAGGAAAATGATTTTTAACCTGTAAATTATCTTAGACTTGGTAGAGTCACCAAAACTGCAATACAATGCTAATGTGCCAATATTTGATATTCTTCCCCTGTTTTGGGGGTGCATTACAACAGGTTTAAAAACAAACAAACATCAACCACAACAAAACACAAAACCTTCAGAATGTAATCACTGCATATTGGCTTGCAAATAGTAATAAAATCATATGGTTTATAGAGCAGAGATTCATAGTGTATAGCTTGTAATAAAAATGTGTAGCAGCACACACATATCTATATCTTAAAAATGTGAAAACTCAGGTCCTGAGATATGTGAATGCTGGGCCACAGCACCAGCCAACAGCACGTCAGGACCAGATAGTAAAGGTCAGATTCAGCTCACCTATTTTTAGTTATCTCCAATATAGAGCTGCATCATTTACGTATGAGTGAAACACTGCACATTCCCACTGCAGTTAAAGGAGAAAAAACAGACTGCAATAGCACCTCCTGTGAAGGTAGATATATCAAATAAATCTGGCATTTTTCCCCCACTGTTTTTTAATCTTAGCTTGAGAATGTAAAGAAATGCTGCAAAACAGCAGGGCATGAAGAAAAAAATTTGTACCTCTTGAGGCACAAAAAAGCCTTTCCAATACTGTGATCTGTGGCTAAGATGAAAATGCAGAAACATCTGAGCCAACATTAACTAGTACATTTAAAACAAAAACAAAAACAAACAAAAAATAAAATGAACAAACAAAAACAAACAAACAAACAAAAACACCTCTAGTATGGTCCTTTCCCTTCTGCATCTGTCTGGTCTCTAAGTCATGGCTATTGCATTTCAGTGCAAAGCAGGGTTTTTTAGACCAGGAAAATTGGCAACACCTTATGGTCCTTCAAATAATCCCATTAGGGGTTACTTACAAATTGTATGGCAACATGGCACATGCAGGTGAAGATTACTCCATATTTTAAAATCCCACCATTTTTATCCCCAGTGACTTTCTGTGAGGGTATTAAGATACTCCTTACTAAGGAGTCTTGAAAAGATCAGTCATGGTGGAAAAAAACTCCCAACAAATGACATGAGCAGTCATGCCAGTCAGAGAAAACAGCCAACAAATGATTCACAGAAAAAAAAAAAAAAAAAAAAAAAGTGCTTGTTCCTACTGGCTGGCAAATATTGAATATTTTATTTTTACATTTTTTGATAAACTAGGATCAGTATGTGAAGGACATGTAAGCAGCCATAAATCTATGGTGTTTTTTGCCTTGTCTTATTTCCCTTGTATAATCCAGTCTTCTGGAAGTTGGCTCCCGTTGAAATGCCAGGGGAAAAGTGTACTTCAACTCAGGATACTGCACTATATTGGCTCTTTAAAAAGAAAATTAATTTGGTGTTAAAAGCCAAACTGCGTATCCCAAATAGAGAATACTTTTTCTTAGAAGTCTTTCCTCTAAGCCAGGTCCTTAGCTGGTATAGATCTGAGCAGATCTGTTTAAATTAATAGTTACAAAGATTTACATGATCCAGCTGCTTGATTTCAGCTAAACTGCTCCCATCAGAAGATAATTTTCAGTATAAGGGTATAAATCCTTGACCCACATTGAGTCAAGTAGAGAAAAATCAATAATGATCTTTTTTTTTTTTTTTTTTTTTTTTTTTTTTTTTTTTTTTCATGTACCAGGAAGGGGAAAAAAGAGAATCAAATGAGATCTGAAATTAAATATATGTAGCTCATGAGGAGGGTTACAAAAAGAAAAGATATGAGTGAGATGGATAAAAAGAGAAACAGAGCATGTATTGAAACTGTGTGCCCTATTTGCTGAATGCAGTCTTTGTGAAGACTGATGGGTCAGAAAAAAATGGAAGCTGCAGTGCTCTGTTTATCCGAAAATAAAATATCGGATAGGTCAAGCAAGCACAATGCAATCCTCCCTGCCTTTCACTGTATCTCAGCTTTGACCTGAAAAGACAACTCTCTGATGTGCTGAAAGCCTCTCAGGTTCTTTTACCAACCAGGGACTGACAGCTTTCTTGAGCTATGCCAGAAATAAGATGGATTTACAAAAATTAATCACAATCCAATTTAGCAAGAGCTTAAGCACACCTGTAACTCCTTTTTACCCTTAAAGCTAGGTACTCACTTATATAGCTTAGTAAATTAGTGTGAATTCTTAAAATAAATAAATAAATAAATAAATAAAAATAAAATAAAAATCCCAAACTGAGAGAAATCCTGTGGTAGAGATTTTCCAGTTATGTTATACAGAAATGTTTCCAAAATTAATTTAAATCAGTTTCATCCCCACCATCCATTTTTTTTTTCCTTCAGTAGTGAGAAAAAAAAAAAAAAAAAAAAAAAAAAAAACCTAACTGAAATTAAAAGCCACTTACCATCAGCACAGTCCTCACTTTCATTAAGAAAGATGTATGTGTGTATGTGTATTTAGTGAAAGATAGCAAATGTTGGAGCTAAACTAGGCCATTTTTATCTCATGACAAATTCCTGAGTAAAAGCACATTGCTCAGGAAAGCTTGCTGAGACCCTCATACTCATTTCTCTTAGATATGTTTACAGTTATCTTGCTAGAACATATGGTTATTCATTCATTCTTGTCAGATCAAACTCCATTTCAATCTGACCTTAGAAATAACAGGCTAATATCCCTTTCATTCAGAGCTGTAAAAACCCTGATCTTTCCAAAAACTGGCAAACAGAAAATATAACTGACAGGTGACTCCCAAAAGCTTCTGAACTTCTTTTGGATAAATGTTCAAAAACCCATGATTCATTAGTTGCAAATGCACTAGTAAGATCAACAGTGCCAAAATATCTATCAGAATAGGGGCTAGTTGTGGAAAAAGATGAAATTATCCCAACTATCACGTTGGCAGATTGGTCCATTGTCCATTGTGTCATGAGGATCCTGAGGTCATTAATGGTTTGTTGTACTGATGTACCTTCTCTTCTGATTTTGACAAGAAACAAGCACAAAAACAAAGTACATTAAAAGAACAAAAATGAGTTAGTTTCAATTGCCTTTAATTGTATGTTATTTAAGGATATGGGCAAAAATGCAGTGCTGTTGAAGCAATGTCAGCAATTTCTTTTTTTTTTTTTTTTCTGAGGACAACTTTATAAAGATAATAACTTTGACTCACTTCTTCCTTCAGACAAAGTCTGAATATCCTCACACACACCGAAAAAAAAAAAAAAAAAAAAAAAAAAAAAAAAAAAAAAATTAAAAAATAAATTTTAAAAAAAAAAAAAACTATTTCTTGGTATGTTTGCTTCAATTGCATGGGACTACCTTTTTCTCTTTGGCAATGTGGATTCCTCATGTATTGCACTCTATGGCGTTCATCTGCATGTTCTTAATCTGTCGGTGTTTACAATGGACCATACAGATATGGACAATGCTGAAGCTGGAATAAACTTGCAGAGGCTACAAGACACTGCACGACTACTACTAGGGTGTGTGCAATATGTCTTATTTCCCCACATTCGTGTTACGGACCATGATTGAGGAATGTCAGTGCAGAGACATGATGACGGCATCACTGGTGAATAAGAAAAGACATGCAGAAGCTGTAAAACAGTGAGGAAACTGAGGAATATTGGTTACAAAATATCATTTTAGTGTTTTGCTGGGAAGGGTTTATACTGTCTTGATTCTTCCTATTCTATTACAGTCAAGTCAATCTGTTGACAAAAAGGAATGACAAAGAAAATGGGGAAATAGTGTCAAGAACAAATCAATACCAGTCATAACTCCTTCTTCTGTCCTTGAATTCATACCTACCAGCATATAACTGAATACTAGGTGCCTGGATCCAGAGGTGATCACTGAGACACAGAAGTCTTCCACTGGAAAAGAAATAGAACCATAGAATGGTTTGGGTTGGAAGGGATCTTAAAAACAATCTAGTTCCAACCCTCCTGCCATGGACAGGGACATCTCCTGCTAGACAAAGTTGCTCAAAACCCCAAACAGGGACAAAGAAATAATGGAGGATGACAGATGTAATGTCAAAGGCAGCAGATATTTCCCTAACCCACTGCTGTTTTCTCCTGAGAAAGCTCCAGATTTGGGGCTGTAGCTTAAAATCTTGCTCAGTGATTTGAAAGATTGAAGTACTTGGGGTGGGGGTGAAAGTGGTATTGGTGCTGGGCATGGGAAGAGCTGGGCTCAGAGCATCCAGACTTCCTTACTCTGTTACCTTTCAAAATCTGTGCTGAGAAAGGAACACCCAAACACTCACCAGTGTTCAAGTACCTTCCTAAAATACATTTCTGTAATAGCTGTAAGAAGTAAATAGGAGAAGGAAACCTAAAATCCTAAAGAACATAAATTCTGAGTGTGTCCCAGCTTTCTTTAGGTCTAATCTCTGTTTCTTAGAAGAGGAGTTGCCTTTTGCTGTTGCCTCATACCCCACATTATTGCCTTTAAAAAACATTAACAAAAACAGTGATTAAAACCTTTATTTAAATGCTCAAACTAATTACCATAAAATATCAGATTAACATCTCTATGTGTGTCTGATCTTCAGAAGAAAGTTTTCCTCCTCTAGCTCACGAATATGAAACCTACATCCTGCAGAAGCAGAGAGTTGTCCAGTGACAACACTACAATTGGGCACGTGTCATCCTTTGTTTCACAAACATTTTGAAAGAAATAATATATATTATATATAATATAATGCAATGCAATGTAATATATCATAAAGATATAATATATAATATATAATTTTTTGCTTTTTTTTTTTTTTTTTTTTTTTGTAAAATTTGTAGATTTTACATTTACAGAACAAACAAAGCAAACCAAACAAAACTCAGTATAGGAATAAAGAATATCTATACATTAAAATAAAAGGGTTAAAACTTCAAGAGCACAAAATGATGAATTTTAAGGTCTCTCTAACACCTCCTGTTGCCCCGGAAAATGAAACGCAGAGATGCACACCCATGAACAAAGGCAGGAAACTCTTTGGATCAGATCCCACTCCTAATGACAGAGGCTTCTCTCCTGTCCGCGCAGGATGGGGCCCCTCCATTATCTTTCAACCAGCCGATAATTAGCAACTTTCGTAACAATCGTGTCAGATGAGCAGCCTGGGGAAGGGAAAGGAATCTATTATGTGGCTGGGGCCTTCTGTCTGCCCGATCTTTTAAGCAGATTGAAGCGGGGAGGCTGTCGCGCACAACCGCCCCAGGTAAGCCGGTGCGGGGCTCCTGTGGGGTTATCAAACCGGCCAGGGCTTTCAGGCAGAGCAAAGCCTTCCGCCGGGAAAGGTCCTCCCAAGTGCTGGCACCGCATCTCCAGGATTATCCCCACCGCACTAACATATCATCTGGCTTTAAACTTCAGCCCCTCTGGCAAAGTATATACTCAAAATGCCGCTCCCCTCCCCTATTCCTCCTTATCCTTTAGTCCTGTCTTCCCCCCGTTTCCAACAGCCACGGGCTGCGGCCGGCACCGCTGCCAAGCACCGGGCTGGATTAGCTGCAAGCCAATAGCTGGGGGTCAGGATTAAGAGGCCAGCATGCACTTTAATACAAGCTGCCTATAATTAATGGCATTATTAATAGCTTGACTGAAAAATTCATTAAAAAATCCATTAAAAATAAATACCCTTTTACAAAAGGCATTGCCTTGGGTAAGAAAAACAGAAAAAAAAGATAAAGGAAAATTGATTGGTGGTTTTCAGTTCACAGAAAGACAGACCATAGTTCAAGCTGATTAAAATTGAACATTTTAGATTAAGCACCCTTGCCAAAATATTCTCTGTAGTTACCCAATATGAAAATATTATGAGATGTCATGTTTTGCATTTTTTATATGTGAACGTTTGAGTATAAAAGATATCCAGCAGGCTCACATGCAATGTGTGCACCAAGATGCACACACCTATGTGTGCCTACACTCCTAGTTATAGGTAGTTTCCTTCCTAAGATACTTTTTTCCCTCAGGAGCAGCAGGACTCCTCCTGAATCGGAGGTTAACTGTAAGCGATAAACTCTCAGACTCTACTGCAGAGCATGTGCTCAGATGCTGCAGAGCACGTATCTTCACCTCTCTGTTCCCAGCCCTAACTGTTGCATCTAAATAAAGCTAATAATAATAATCAAATGGAAAATGGGTGTCCTTTCAATGCAGGCATAGGCTTCTCTTCAGATTTCACCTCCCAGTGCTCATCAACATTTTGAGTGCACAGACCAGGGAAGAATAAAAGCAGATAAAACTGATTTTCATTTATACCTAGGCCTCTTGACACTTCTCTGGTAGTGCAAAAAGCCATTAGAGTGAGAAAGAGCAGAATTTTTCACATTTGAAACTCCCCTTTATGCTGCCTGAGTGGTGTAGAGCAGAATCAAATGAAATGAGAAATGGACCCAGAAGGGGCCCTGAACTTTGCTTCCAAATCTTCCTTCTCTGCAATGTATCTCCTGACATTATAGGCAAGACTACGAAATAACAGTAATCTTGTGTTATTTTCCTTACTGCCAGCACTGATGCCTGAAAGCTCGTATATAGTCTCAAGGCAGCTACAGCCCTGGTAGCAGCACTGAAATTTCTCTGGGGACCCTGCAGATATGCTTCAACCTGGTCTTGGTAGGAACTGTGTTTGTCATAAATAACACTGACTTAGAACTGAATACATGAAGACCATGCTTGGACACCAAAAAGGAGCATTTCTAATGCCGTCTTATGTCTTCTTATGACCTCTTAGTAATTTACTCTGTTTAAACCAGCAGAATAATGTATGAAGAATACAAGAATATACAAGACTTGGGGTCCAAATAGTGATTGACAACCATTAAAACTGTGTGCTGGAGTGAAAAAGAAACTCTGATGGAATAACCTCCTTATCCCCAAAAGCTTTGTTAGAGGCAGCCAAATCATCACAAGTTGCAGCAGGATGTCCTCTTTCCCGCTGCCTAAACCAGAGCTGGTTATCTGCCAGATAAGGATTTTAAAACCCGAGGACTGCTTCTTCTGTCACCCTTGCTGATGTTCTCAGCATCACAGTCAGCGTTACCTCTGCCAGCCGATAACGCAACAAGTTCACTTTTCATCACTGTTAGGCTGCAGACACAGAGGGTGACTCATGTGCTGGTGTCTTTTTTTGCTGTTGTTATGTGTTGGACATCCAACGTAGAGTATCAGTGAACTCTCTTACACTTC
This sequence comes from Nettapus auritus, assembly GCA_011076525.1. Classification (NCBI taxonomy): domain Eukaryota; kingdom Metazoa; phylum Chordata; class Aves; order Anseriformes; family Anatidae; genus Nettapus; species Nettapus auritus. The sequence continues at coordinate 114,899,860 of CM021767.1, forward strand.
ATCCCAGGAAGGCAGAAATATTACTCCTTGGCTCCAAATTCCTTCCTGGCTCCATGTGTTGCCAGCTGTTAGGTTTAATGGCCATCAAACTGTTTGTGCCTCCGAATTAAAAGTCTCCTGGAGGCTATGTTAGATCCCGCCCTTTCTCTTGAGAAACAGCGATTCTGTGTTTAGATCACCCTTGTGCTGTCTAATGAATATGGCTAAGTTGTTTTTGAGGCTGCAGCACTGTTTTTGCCCTTAACTACATGTAACAAGCAGTAAAAATTTCACTCCAGGACTAAGCTTTCCCAGAAGATATTGTAACAGATAAATGCTGTAAGATCCCATAACTGGTCTACTGTTTGTTGTCGAGTCACTCTGGCCCTTTGATCAATGTTGATATTTTACACCATTAGAGAAATGTGAGAACCACACAGAGACAGGACTGCAAAACCTTGCTTCTTTTTCTAACCATTACTTCTCACTTTTTAGGTGGAAGGTCTTAGAATGGTGTACTAAGCCCTCACTCCTAAGAAGAAAAAGTCGCACAGCATAGTATCTCCCATGTTTTCTTGCCTGTATATTTTTCATAATAAACTTTGCAGATTTATGATCAAAAGACTGTTTCATAAACTGTACATAAAAATATACTAATGAAATGTAAATATTTGATGAGTTAATGCTCATTAAAAATTATTCTCAAAATTAAAAAAAAAATAATAATACTCATGTCCATTTTGAACTGATAGATATCAAAGCTTTTGACTTTCAATTTTCAGTTCAAAACTTCCATTTAATTAAAAGAGATTCCCTATGTGATTGTTACTACTCCTCTCTTATATGAAGATACTGAATAATTTGACCAAGGACCCACAGTACTCTGTGGTGTAGGTAAGGAATGAACCCAGTTTTAAAGGGCCCTGGGGTCAGCAATATGGCAATTAATGCCAGTTGATTTTCATTCTTCCATTCAGCATGAAATAGATTTGCGCACGAAATTTCTTAGTAAATCTAACATAAAAACTATCTCGTCCAGAAAAAGTAAATGTCAGCTTTTTCCTGTTGAGGAATAATGACAAAATTTCTGCTGATCATTTTTTCTTCAAACATTTAATTTGCATAAGCAAGGTGTCATTTAACCTAACTACTTTCATTAAATTCACTTTCTCCACTCCCCAATGACCTTCTTATCACATATTATTCATACTGGGTCTTCACTTTCATTTGTTATTTGTTTCATAAATCTATTGCACTTATGCAATGTCATTGATTGCCACAAACCTGCTTTGTGTGTGTGTGTGTATTTTTAATCTAAATATTGGACACCAATCAAGATTTTTTAATATTCTATCCCTTTTAAAATTAAAAATATTTTAGCAATGTACCCATGAGCCATCTGCTATCCAGTACTTGCCCCTCTGCTCCCCTTGTGAGTAATCTATAGGCTGCCATGAGGCAGCCCTCAGTTTGCTCTTCTCCAAGCTTTGGTTTCCCTTAACATGTTGGTCTTACAGTGCATTTTAACATGTGGTTTTTTATTTTTATTTTTTTTCTCTGCAATAGAACAGCACAAGTCCTGTTCATTCCCAGTAGAAGTTGATCACACCAATTTTGTTTTGGTTGCACAGTCTGAAAAAATCACTGCTGGACTTTCTGAGGAGCAACCACCTCTAGTGGTAGAAATGATACCAGTGGTAGAATGATATCACCTGCTGATAGACATGGCCACACCATGAAGTTTTAAGGAACAAAGGCAGAATACAGCAATCAGCTAAAAGAATAGTGCAAATTTAAAGTAGTTTTGTATAGTTATATCAGTTAAAATTTGGTAAAGATTCTCTCGTTCTTCTAAAAAGGGATAGTGAACATTTTGTAAACCAAAAAGTCATAGTGATTTGCACAAAAATTGGCCTTCAGACACCCCAAGTGGAACAGCCTGGCATTAAAAAGTTTGAGCATCTACATACAAGCCTAAATATAATAATTCAGGTAGGATTCAATCACATTCAAAAAGGACTAACTCACCAAAACAAATAAAAAATAAAAAATCGAGATTCTGAAAATTTTGGGTAATATTATCATATCCTGGGTACCTCAAGCTGTGGATGTCTTAAGAATTATTATTTCAGTAAAGGTACCACTAAAAATTAGCCTCATTGGCAAAGGAATACAACATATATGCAGCTTACAGAGAAGCATTTGCTCCGTTGCTGTTAGGACCTGAGGGCACAACATAATAAAAAGTGTGTAACTGTGAAAAGAGCTAGGTACTGGAAGAGATTACTACTGATATTATAGAAAATAAATAAATAAAATTGAAGTTTTAAGACAGAATTTGGAAAGTTTTCAGGAGGGTTCATCAGGCACAGCTATTAGTCGTGTCACCAATCAAACCATGATCACTGGGAACCCTTTCTCAGGTCTATGTTCATAATCTGAGGTCTCAAAATTACTTCTTGAAGTAAGAAAGAGGAATTTAATCTCCTTTGTTTATCAAAAACAAATGATTTGATAAGAATCTGTGATCTGATACAAAGGGAAATGGGACACATTTCATCTGCAACCACAGAGAAGAGCAAAATAAAATCTATATCTAAGGAAGATCATTACCTACAAAGAACATATAAGGTGGATCTTGACAAAATGAAGCCTATGGATGCATTAACAGCTAGACTGATCTTGGGTTGTTGTTTCACACCTCTGTGTTTCTTAGTAGCCTGTTCCTGGCAAAGTCCTTCTCCAAAGTCAATATGAGAAAGATCCCTCACAAGAAACTGGTCATCATTTCTCACTCATGCTCCAGGGAGGGGACACAACTGACGAATGAAGACAGAGAAAGTGACCCACTATTAGATCCATGCCAGAGGAAGGAGGCAGGCTGTGAAGATCACCTCCTCTTTCTAGCCTTGGAGTACCCATCTACTCCTTCACAAGATGCTGGCTTTACCCCATACCTCTACAGAAAGCATAATCCCAACAAAAGGACATTAATGGGGCAGTTAGTCCTACTTTTTCAAGACTTAGCATTAGTCAACAAACTAAATTTTATTTTTAGAAGGAAAAAAAAAATAAATCTGACTCTTGCTAATGATTATTTTGACCCAAGCAAGGACATTTCATTCCAGTCTTCTTTTTAGGGTTAGTTGATGTTTGTATACCAATTTTATTTGTTTTTTAATCTTGAAATATTTCTTTCTTTTTTTTTTTTTCTGCAAAGCAACAAACTTTTTTGTTTAAAAAATGTCAAATAAAATATTCTCCCATTAAAAACATTTGCTGACTTACATGTGTATCCATGAATTGCTTCATTTAGCACAAGACTGAACATATTCAGATCCTTGATTGTCATAGAAAGTTTACCCATTTCTAGCAACCACGTGTTGCCAATGTTCTTCATTGGATGGTATATGCTCAGGAGATTTTAAGCAATGTCCTTGATATTCAGTAATTCATACAGGCATTTTGTCTCATGCCCTCCTCCTAAGCCAACTGTGCTAAGTCTAATCTCAGACTGATGTATTAAGTTATTTGAGTAGTGGAAGCCAACTTCTACTTTGTTCTCACTTCCTCCTCCTCCAACAAGTACATTTTGTGCCCCGCCCTTACAGGACACACCTAAGTGTTTGAGAAACATCATGTTAAGCACAAGCTCAAGTGTACATCAACTCCTTCTCCTGAATGACTTCAATCTCAGTTTTAATGAGCAGGGTGGGAACTCTCTAAACTTGATACTTCCTAACACTACCCGCTGGCTAAATAATCCACTTTCAGTTTGTGCACACAAATTTGATAGTTTTCCAGAGATATAGCATCTCAGAAAGATTTCTTTTATCTTTAACCTCATTAAAACAAGATATCTGGGTGGTAATATTTCCGTTTTCTCTCAGCCCACAGACTCTGAACAATAATACACTTCACATGGGTTAATCAAACTGAGATAATACTGTCATAACTGAGCCAATGTTCTTTAAATTACATAAATCACCAAGAGGAACATGTTCCTCTTGAACATCAGTTCATGGAAACCTTTCCTTTGCCAATGTAACAAGGAGAATTTAGGTATGTAACCATGAAGCAACTAGAGGAAGGAGTTTTTTTGTTTGTTTGTTTTTGTTTTGTTTTGTTTTTTTCATGGAAGTGGTTCTCAATTATTTTTACAATAACCAGATTTATTTATTTTTTTAAGACACTATTCCTATGTACTGAAATAAAATGGGTAACTTGATTAACTTGAACTTTAGAATTCCTCAGCTTTAAAATTCCAATTAACTGGGGCATTCACTTCTCACCGCAAATTATTGCACAGCTGTATAGTTTTCCAATTAAATGCTATTTCATCTCTTCAGCTTCACTTGTTATCCTAGTGCATCTCAAGAAAGCTTCTTGTCAGTTCCTAAATACTCAGTGTTCAAGCCTTGACATTTAGACTCTTCAAATATTTGCATACTGTTATTATGCTTCTGTTAACCATCTATGAGTAAAGCTATATATATTCCATCTTTGTACTCATTCCTAATAATTCAGCTCTTCCCAGCTTTGATCTCTTTGTTCTTCTTCCCAGAATAATTCTTGCATATTGTCAGCACCTTTTCATTTTGATGATGCCAAGAATAAAAACTTATACTAGGTGAAGTTACCAGAACTTATCTAGAGGTACTGCTGTACTGCTTTCCCAAACTGTGATATGACACACCCTTGAATGCAAACTTTAGGATTGTATCAGGTTTCCTTACCTTTCTGTCTTCCAGCCCAGTACCATTGCAGTTTGCAAAACAGAGAGCTTCTGCACAGAGAAGATGGAGTAAAACAAGATTGTTCAGAGCTAGGACTAAATTCAGAAATCTTGGACCCCTCATCACTCAGCTGGTTTTCCTACCTGTTGGACTATTCTCCATGGAAATAACTGCTCTGTAAATTGTGAATGTTACATGTTGTTATTAAACAAAAAGAGGAATATGAAGGAGAAAAAAAAAATAAAAATCTGGTTTTGGTGGAACGGATTCATTTAATCCAGTGGTGTTAGCAGGAATGCCCTTTGTATTAAGACATTAACTACAAAGCAATGGAACTCACATCAGTGCCTTACTCTTCTTCTATAATATTCCCTGAACATTAACAGGAGACATCCTTTCCACTTTGCAGCTAGATTTATGACACTGATAAAGAAGAAAAAGCTGGGTGGGTAGGGGGGGGATCTTATCAGTGTATATAAATACCTGAAGGGATGGTGCACAAAGGATGGAGCCAGGTCCTTTTCAGTGGTGCTCAGTGGTAGGACAGGAAGAAATGGGCACAAACTGGGGCACAAGAGGTTCTATCCAAAATCAGGAAGCTCTTCTGTGCTCTTTGGTTGCTGGAGCCTTGGCACAGGTTGACCATGGAGGCTGTGGAGATCCTTGTCGATTCCTTGGATTCCTTGAAGATCTTCAAAAACTGTCTGCATGTGGTGCTTTGGATCCTGCTTTGGTTGGCCCTGATTGAGCAGGGGGGTCAACCAGATGACCTCCACAGGTCCCTTCCAACCTTAACAATGTTGATATTCTGTGATTCTGTGATTTGATGGGTCCTATATGGCTATGCTACATTCATGTCATTTCTAATTAGAACAATAGAAATTTAATTAACTACAACATTATTTCCACAAGTAACAACATTTTTATTTTAAGATGAACATTCCTTTCAGCTATCTGCCCAACCACTTTGTAGTCTGCTCTACTCAGGCCTATATCAGCAACTGAGATACATTAGTGTAACTGCGTGTGTGCTATTCTGTATGCAAAAGATATCTATGAGTATTAACTAAATTTGCAAGAGGAATTAGGATCAGTAATAAATGCTTTAGCAAAGAGGCTTTTGGGAATAAAAAATGTACCTTCAGGCAAAATTCTCATAAACTAGACATCATCTTTGATTTACAATTTATAGTATTTTCTTGTCTGTGTCCAATATTCTCAGCTTCAGGGCTCCTGTTCTGTTTGTTGTGATTGACTGCATAGGGTAGGAGGGCAGTTCTGTAGGCTAAAGTTAAGTCAATGCAATCATGAACTTAGTAAAATAAAGAACATGTTCATCGTCAGCTTATACAAGCCAGGTCATTCAGGCTGAAATCCCTTGGACTCACTCGTAAGGAACTTTCCGTTCTTAATGCATAAATATTGCCCTACGTGTAACCAAACTGGTGGCAAAATCTAATCATTTGTGTCCATGTGCATGCAAAGTGAGAAAGAAAAGACAAATGTTTTGGGGATGCTCCTCTCCTGCTGCCCATAAAAACAACACTCTGTCTTGAGCTCAAAGAGAGTTTTACCTTAGCATCATTTTTGAATCTCTCCTGAAGTTCTTGTCCATGTCTACTTTCCTAGATTCATAGTTTATGAGTCCAAAAAGGACCATTATAATTCTCTTGTCTGACCTCCTCCATAATAAGTTGATTATTATTATCTCCTCTTTCCTTAAAGTCTTTAGATCACATTGTCCATACTTTGAATATTGAAGAATTATACCTAAAAGGAATTTTCCCTTTTTATTTTCCACTTAAAATGAGCCTGTTAATGGAGTTTCCACCACTGACAACCTGCTTAAAAGTTACCATTAGGATTCTTTTTTTCCCCTCTGACAGCCAGCCTATATGCTGCTTTAGTTAATTTAATTCCATTGCTCATGGCAATGCCCACACCTTAAATAATTTTTCACCCTCCTTGGCATTTAAACCTTTAAAAAGACTGTAGGCAATTTTCCTGTTTCTTTTTAGTCATTTCTTAGGCAAGCTAGATAGATATTAGTTTTTAAGATCTGTCTTTATAAGTCAGTCCTTCCCAGGCTCTTAATTAGGTTTTAGTTTTTCTCTTCACTACTACACTGGAAGAGCATCATTTCTCTACCATCATTAAACCACCCAGACCAAAAAGAGTGTACGCAAAATCCCAAACCTGTCAAGTCCACAAAAACTGTTACTAACTTCACTAGATGCTGGAACAAGATTTAAAATATGTGTGGTTCCTTTTGTTAAATGATGTAGGGAAATGAGTTAGAAGTTCTGTAGCTGTCATATTATTTCCAAAATAATACATTACTTTCTATTCCCTGACATAACCAGCTTATGACTATTTGGTAACAACAGCTCTCTCAACTAATTTTGTCTTCTGAATCTCATTTTCCAAAAAATCTTTATGCATTTTTTTTTTTCCTTGGGTACTTTACCTTGAGTTTTTCAGGTTGAATTTTGCATTTCTTGCCAGTGCATTCTTTGTGTGTCCTTCTGTATTATTTCTCTTTCCCCCTAAGGTGAATTCTCCATTACTGGTATGGGCTCACTAAGATGGGTTTTTATTTTACAACTCAGTTTTTAATGAAGTGTCCTCATTTCAAACAGATATCAATTGAATATATTTTGCAAATGCAATTATAGCATGCTATTTACAATAGCCCTCTTCCAGAGCAGTAATGAGAACATTCAACTTTTACTTTGCTGCTTGGGATAAGCAAGCAGATCTCACTGGGACACCTACACAGACCTCTACATGATTCAAAGAAGCTCTAGTTTTCATTAACTTCTTGCTGCGTATTTTCATTACATTTTAGTCCATGCAATGGTGTTATTAGTAAAGCCAGTGTAAGTTAATGTATTGAACTTGATTTTTAGTCTAACGCTTTGCAATTACCTATTCTACAGTGATATATAAAATATATGTTAAGATCATATTGATATCTTTCTATACCTTACCATCTATCCATAGCACACACATTCCTGAATATAAAAATGCATTATTTACGTCTTAGCATACATATAAATATGGATATATATGCACGTATTTATATGTACATGTTAAGCAGGTCTCTGTGTGGGCACATAGGACAACGAGTACAACTGTAAAACGGTAGCCTAGGGAAGATACTCAAAGAATTTCAACTCTAGTCATTCAATGAAAAAAAAAAAAAAAAAAAAAAAAAAAGGAGACCAAAATCAAGCTGGCTAATTCATAAGTACTGAAAAGGACTATAATTAAATCACAGAGCTTATTTCTGAAAGAACTCTTGAATTTAAAAACTTAACACAATTAGAAAGCTACTGCTAGTTACTGGATACAATGTTGACTGTTCAAAGTTAAAACACTGATTGTGAACTGCCTTTTGCAAGGGGAGAAAATAATGTAAATTGCTCCTTAAACAACATTTCTGTAAAAACAAAAATACAAGAGGGACACATGACTGTCACGGACGTCTCATCATTGAGGACTCAATTTAATTTCCCAAAAGTATATCTATTGTCATTTGAGATTCCCTGGGGTATCCATGACATGCTTATGGGACTGGAAAATACAGGACCAATGGAAAACCTACACCCCTCTAGAATGATATAGCTCCTGCTATTATAAGATATATGATGTACTAGAATATACACACCTACTATAACCATTTATGTTGCATCATCAGAAGGGTAGGTAGGATATTACCATCTCTGTTCCTTAGATTGTTTTCTTCAGCCAGGTTTCCTTGGGAAACAAAGCTCTTGTGAAACCTCTAACAATGCACATTAAAATTGAAATTTCATCCATTTACCTATCTGTCTGTCTGTGCATTTTCTAATTACCCTCACAAGATACAAGTCCATAAAACCAGGCTTTGCTGCAGCTGCTCACAAAACAACTTTTTTTTTTTTTTTTTTTTAAGGAGGAACTGTTGTACAGAATTAGTTAAATTGTCCAAAATCAGGCAGAAAACCTGTGCTAGAGCCTGAAACAGCTTGCAGGTCAAAACTGATTTTCTCTCCCTGTGTAGACATAGAGAAATTAAGTTACAAGGAAGAAAAAATATGGCAAAGCAGTAAAATGAAGTTTGAAACCAAACTTTAACTCTTGCTGCCTTTGGCTGTTGAGACTGATTCTAAATATCAGTAGACAAATACAATTTGCCAGACCTAGGCATAACTGTATTTCATAGTATTTTAATGAACACATGCACTTTGAAAAGAGTTGAGAGAGTGGAAGGATGGCACTGTAATAAGTGCAAGATGGATATTGCCAATTATGACAGCACATAAAGCTTTCTAAATAATCTTTACTAATGCCTATACTTCAGCAGACTGCAGACAGCTGTCTGGCACTGAGGCCAGGTGGCATGGAAAACTCTGCACCCAAAATATATTAATATCTCTGAATCTCCAAAGCAGGGAGAGTACAACTAAAACCCCTGAAGCAATGGGTCCATGACCAGTTCTACATCATAAGCTAGGTACCAAAATTTGGGAGGACAGTTCTAGATGGCCAGGAGCTACTATGAAGTGTTAACAGTAAAGAAAACTGAGTTGTAGTGCTCAAGAATGCCATTAAGTGTTTAATTTAACAGTGTAGGTTTAGTCTTTTAGAACTGCTTAGGTGTTTGTTTGCTTGTTTTTGTTTTGTTTTGTTTTGTTTTTTTTCTTACAGAGCATTTTTTTTTCATAACAAAAATTTTGATTATGTCTTTTTATCAAATTATAGGAGTCAAAAAATTGTCATTTTGTTAATGTTAACATTATTGGACCAGAAATATGTATTTCATTATTCTAAGCAACTTATCCTCTTAAAATGAATTTATTTCTTTTAAATATCAAAGACATAAATTTGAATGTGAAATTGTTTGCATCTGTGAAAATCTGGTTTATTTGGTTTAATTTGATTCACTGCTGACCTGATTTTTTCCACTGTTTTTTGTGTGGAAAAAAAAAAAAAAAAAAAAAAAAAGGAGATTATTCCATAAGGAAATGCCCCCAACCCACCAAATGCTTTCACCAACATTTTTTAGGACTCCTTCATACATTTGAAAATATATGTACAAAAAACAAACAAACAAGAGAAAACAACCCATCAGGTATGATCCTTATGATCCCTCTTTGTTTAGACAGAGGAGAAAATTAGGAACAAGGATATGAAGGTGAGGCTCTCAGAAGAATCTGTGTGACTTGCGAGTAGAAGTCTCATATAAAGTCATGTTGGTTTATCTATCAAAGCATCTTGCCCAGAGTTACTCTACAGACCAGTGAAATATTAGGAAGACCCCTGTGTACATGTAACTTTCTATTTTGTTTAATCTATCATTTCTCTGACCTACAGCGTCCTGATGTTCCTGTATGGCAACTTTGTTCTTACTCAGGGAAATTCTAGTTTAGTTAATGTTTCTGCATAACCTGGTCACCATCCACTTCAAACACTTCACAGGCCACAGACTTCTTACACCTGACCTGGCATTTACTCCTGCCCACAGATTCATAGTGCAATCCATAAAGGACATTTGGCATTGCTCTGCCTTGCCAAATCCACCTCAGGGTTAAGCTTCATATGTTCTCTTTTGCATCAGTTCCTTTAAAGATGGTACTTTCTTTAATGAGCTGTCAGAACTAAGCATTTCTCTGCAGTTAAATGGTACTACGGTTTCCTTGAATTTATTCATGTTAATAATTGCTGAACAGCTAAGCACACCATCACATTTTCTCCATCTGCAAGCTGTGAGTTAAAGAAAAGTAAGGTACATAGAGAGCTCAGAGTATCAAAGCCATCAGGTCATCTTCAGCATGGCCATTTAATGCAGAATACATAAAAGTGAGGATTTATCATACCAGATTGAAACAATGACCCCTTACATTCTGCTGGCAACAGTCTGTTTCCGATCTTTAGGTAAAAGGCAAGGAAAGCCATAAAGATGTCCTAAACGTTGACTAGCCATATTAAGTTAGTATTTCTTTCATATGTCTCCAATGGTATGGAAAAGGATATAAAAAGAATTTTCCTTATATTCTTTTATTTTTACTTCTGTTATTTCATTGAGGGTGAGACATGGTGTTCAGAGATTTCAGGAAAATTTGGATGACAGTTCATGAGCCAAGGTTCTTGCTTCAGTTACCTTATTTCAGCTCTGCAAAATGCTATGCATTCACTCAATTTTGAAGCAACTCCTCTATATATGTATATATATTTCAAGGGTATATCATAGAGTTTTTCAATTCCTTCAGACCACAAATTCAGACCAAATAGCAAGAGAATAAAAAGGTAGAACTTCATTGATCTAAATGTTTTGCTTACCTAAAGGTTTTGCTCTGAGAAGTACAAAGCCACGTGACTTTGGCTCTGAAGTAAGAAAGAAGTCAGAATGGAGAAGTTACAGAAAGAAACCCTCACGCTTTAATCTGGTCTGACACCATGCCACTATGTTCTGCATAATTTCTAACTCCTTTTGTTAAGTTAAAGCTATTTTTTTCTGGACTGACTTTGTATTTGGGAACATCTCCATCTAAAAGTAGATTCAACAGCTTGGGGCTTGATCCACATTCCAGTCCTGTCCAGAAAATTCCAGAAAACAACATATTGCTAATGACAAGATGCATTCATCAATCATGAGAACTGCAAAACTATATCATTTGAATAAATACTTTCACTTAGTGAAAAAACAGCAAATATTCAGTTTAAAAACAAACACAAATACTTTCAGACATAGTTTTATGAGTTTATATTTGGTTTACGTTCTTTTATCGGCCTTCCAATTTAATTGCCAGTATGTTCTCTTACAGTCCTCTTGAAATATCTGTCCTCAAATGTAAAGCCAGAGCTGTTCTACACAACTGAAAGTCTCTGATTTGCTCTCAATGAAGTTAAAGATAGCATTCAGTGACTGACATGTCATTAGGCAAAGGAATAAATTTTGCAGTATAGCTAACAATGATTGGTTTATTTGGATGCTCCTTCTGTCTGTTTTTCTCATTAAGAGAGGCACTAACCATCTCTCCTCTGCCCAGCTGCTCATTCGGATGAAACCTGTAGAAATCTAGCTACTTTCAGCTATTCTATTGCTCTTGAATAAAATCAACTGGGAATTGTTCCCTGTTGCTTTGACACCACATACTGATACAGCTAAATCCTCTTAACTTTCCCAAAAATGGATTGCCATACACAGACTGCTCATTAGGAACGGTCCCTAGCAGTTACTAACCCTCTGAGCTGTGCCCAGTAATTCCATGTGTAGTGATATGCATCCCAATCCCATGCAAAGGGGAAATGCTGTGACCTTGTTAGGGGATCAAAAGATATAGCGTGCAAAAGATGGGACCAAATATAGGTCTTCTATGTGAATGTGGTGAAAACAGGATTTATTTCTGATTCATGAATTGTTCATAATAACCAAACAAGTATTAACACCACCCTTCCACCCCCCCCCCCAAAAAAAAAAAAAAAAGTTTCAGAAAAAAATAGAATCCCTTAAAGCTGCTTTTCAATACACAACAAATTTCATGAAATAGCCTGATAATATCTTCCATAAGGATTTCAACAAGATTGCTACTATATGTCAGCATTTTAAGAAGAAGGTAGTGTTTGATATCAAGGTTTGTTTATATTCCAGGAAAAAAAGAGAACCAGCTCTAATCATACTTTATCTGTTTTTCCTTCCAAAGCTGCTGTCTTTTGGGTAGAGAGACCATTTTTACAAAGAGCTTTTACAGTGGACCTACCAGGCATTATTAGAATCAAACTGATGTTATGCCTCCTTAGGGCTGAAGAAATGGAGATAAGAGAATATAATATTCGAGGTAATTTTTAATAAAACTGGAAGTAAAAAAAGTCTGTGTTTTCCTTGAATTTAGATGATTCCCTCTTGATCCTGAGAAAAAGTGCAACAATTTGCCAACCAAACTAATTTTACAAAGCCGAGAACCAGTAGTTTTATAATAGGATATGTTTGCAAGTTAAACCATAAAGAAATAACTATTTCTCTTTCATGCAGATGTTGATATTAAAAAAGGGTAGATAGTATGAATAATTATGGTTGGCTGAAGAATTCATTTTGAAACAATTTGGAGTGAAGATTAACTTTTTTGAGTAGGTAAGCATTTTTTCAAAAAGAATTTGCTTTCTTCAAGGAAGTGGATTGAATGCTACAAAATATCCTTTTTTATTTTATGTAAAAAATACAAACATTTATTCCCAAAATTTGGGACTAAATGCACATTAAAGTATGCACATATATCTATTAATCTCAAAAATGTTTACTAAATTGAAATCTATAATTCAGACTGTTCAGTTTATTTAATCCACAAATATGGTCCTGCTCCCAATTTATCTGGTTGCTGACTGAGATGGAGGCCCTATCTTTGCTTGAATATGCAGAAATCTAAATAAAATCATGGGTCTCCTACTCTTCTAATACTAATTTGGGAAAAAAAAAAAAAAAAGTAACAACTACAACAACAACAAAAAAGTGTTTTAATGGTTCCAGGAATTAATACCTGTTGGTTAGCTGAACCTTCTTATTTTAATAGTTTCACATTATTTTCCTTTTTCAATCTTTCCTGTTATCATAAATTACTTTAAAAGTCAAAAATGAAAGTCTCTGCTGACCAAAAAATAAAAATAATAATAATAAAAAAAATCCAAATGAGTTATATTTGTACTTCATCCAGGACCTTTCATTTCCCTTTTCTTTAACATTAAATTTGCAATATCAATTTTTTCCTGAGAAAACCTGTAGGTTCAACAAACTAGATTTCTCCAACCAACCCCTTCTGAATATTTTGTTGAAATTTTTCCAAACCACTCGTTTTTTTGTTTGTTTGTTTGTTTTGTTTCTTTGTTGCCCTGCTATGTAAATGCCTTACTCCCCTGTAATTATAGGGTCAGTGCTCAGCTTTTTGCAGTATAGACACAAAGCCATGGGAATTTGCACATGTTTGAGTTCTTTCCTTTTAAGCTGCAAGTGGCATCACTAACCCCAATAAGACCTTTCACAGGCATGTTCTGTAGTGCCCATTGTTTCTGGCCTTGGTTCCCAACACCACTCTTGCTGACATCAGAGGAAAATTTTGCCAATAATTCGACTTCAGAGGAAGCCAACCCCAAATGTGACTTCTTCTCCCCTATTGCTTGTGACGTGCATGTCAGGTGAATAGAGTGATCTCATTGCCTTGTTTACCTAAATAATCAACTGTGAGAACAAGAGACACCTCCTGTGGGCCATCCAACCCGCTCCATTACAGACCTGTCTTAGGAGGGGATGAATATTGCCCTGGAGACATCCATTTCTCTTCTGTGACTGCAGAGGTCAACTAGTTTAGATTGGATCTTTAACATCTGGTTAGCTAATGCTGAAAGGATTAACCCCACGTTACTTTTTTATTCTGATTTCAGTCTGAACGCAAGTTTGGAGATATCAGTGGACCACTTCCACTGACAGTCACCATTTAAACAAAAGGTCAACACTTGGAGCACTTCTGTATTTGCCACTGTCATTTTAGCTGCAACTTTCCCCATATAAGAAGAGGAAATACCTAAAGTGTCACAGTAAATGCAATTACCATGGTCTAGTAAATGTTTGGGGCTTGGGCTTTTTTGTTTGTTTGTTTTCTTCACTGACAAGCAGTGCACATGCTTTCACGTCTACTTCTCCAGCAAAAGTTACACACGTTAAAAAAAATAATAATAATAAAAAATAATAATAAAAAAAAAATAAAATCACAAGTGAGCAGATCCCTAAAAAGAGATGATCTGACAATAAAGCAGAATTTAAGTGACACCAAACTCCCTCTGTCTCGCACACACAAGCACACACGGCGTCCCATCTGCTGTCTCCCAATAACTCATTTGCACGGGGCACGACGAATGGCTCATTTTTGAACAGTCAGAATCAGCTGCAGCACACGTGCCTCTTGCTCTCTAATTCTTTATTGTTCTTCTATGAACTCCAGTGGCCTCAAGCAGCAGGAGACAGGGACACATGTAACAGCTCTCACCCTCTGGCCCAGATACCAACCCCCTTTTTTTTTGTTAGGCTAAAAACACTTCCCAGGACTCTCATTCACTACCACAGAGTCACTCTGCACATTCGACCAACGCTTGCACAGAGCTTGTTTTATGTCCCTTTTAGCAATGCCCCTGTTCAGGAGGATAAAACATTTGCAGGCCATCCAGGCTTTCGATGAATAAATCTTCAGCAAAGCTCCACCAGAGAAAAAAGTCTAGAAAATCTGTCTTTGTATCTGAGATGCAACAGGGAGCCAAGCAGGCAGTTTTTTCCCAAGTAACAAGGAGGTACTGCCCACACTTGGCTTATCTGTGCAGCCATTTGCATACATAACTCTCCATGAAGAAGAGGTATCCGCTCTCCTTGACCTTAGTAAATCAAAAGCAGACAGGCCACAACTTTAACTTATTTCTTTGGATAGCAATCCTCCAACATACAGAATTGTACAAAACACATGCATAATACATAATACAGATCTGGTGCAGACCATCTGACTTCTTTTAACCCCCCGGTTCTGTATGTTAATGGTACTGAATTTAGACCTGTCATTTCGGTTTCTTTTTGTGTCTGTTGAATATATTTGGCCAGAGTTTGTTCTTTGCATTTCCAATGAGGTCAGTAAGTAAGTCGTTGTTTACACAGATGTTTTACAGAGCAGAATCTGTCATTAATATTTAAATTGCACGTGTGTCTGACTCCATGTGTATATACTCATAGCTAGACAGGTAAGGTATATAAAGGTATATAGATATGTGTATATACAGACACACAAACACACAGCTATGCATGTAGGATTTAAGGTAGATGGGGAGCAATCCTTCTTATCACGTATGGTTATTATTATTTGCTATAAATCGCCATATGATGATATGATCCTGCTTCAGTTCAGCTAGGTGTAAATATCCTTAAGGAGCTCCACACTTCTGAGTTAACAAGGAAGAGAGGTGGTTTGGGGTGTCAGAATTAGCATTCTGCTTTCTTACCTGCCTGAAGTTAAGTACAGCCTCACACTAAGAAAATTTCATCACCTTGGGGGATTTTCTTCTTCCATTTTCTAAATCTGCAAACAAAGTGACCTGGAGCACAGTTTAATCCAGCACTTAAGAAGATGATTTGTGCAACAAGAATGTCTTGAATATGAAGGAGCAATGGTAAACTGTCCCTACCATGTGATTCTGATTACTTTGCCTTTGCCACGTGATGGCTTTGGAAAGCCTGAAAAAAAAAATAAAAAAAAAAAAAACCCTGCATTTTTTTTTTTTTGATCACACTTGATCACACGTTGATCAAGTTTTGACCATTCATTTTAGACAACCTATTGCAGACATTTCTCAAAAATTATGTCTAAAACTTGAGAGAGGTAGTCACCCTACATCCCTGTGAAATGTAACTAAAACTAAACCTAAAGAAATAATAGGATTAAAATAAACTTTCTAGTCCAATTTTTTGCAAAGAAAGGATGTTTTGAAGATATATACATCAGGGCTATGTCTATAGTACTAGATGAGATAAATGAGGATCTGATTTTACATGATATACTTTGACTGCATTCATTTAGATAATTTGCTCTTACGCCTTTCCCCTGAACTCTCCCTCATCTCCCCAGAAAGACCAAACCTATGTAGTCACTGCCCCATGATATCTCACAAACAATGACCTGTACCAAGAAAGTTCTTCAAGGTGAATCACACCTTATGTCGTGTGCATTGCTAGCAAACCACTTGCAGTTGGCAATTAAATCAATAACTAATACATCAACTGTATCTATTTTTATTTAAGTTGTGCTATGATAAGAACTTGCTACTCCTAACAGCAAGGAAAAGCTCTGGCCTCATTTGTAGCTTGATAGTTCAGGAGTGCAGAAGGAAGAAAAGGCTTGACCCTTGTGGTTAGTATATTTACAGCATGAAGGTCTTAGTGCCAGCCCTTGCTTCCAGCATTGTTTCACTGTTACATAAAATAACTGTTTAATGTAAAATAAAGAGTTCTTTGAACAAGGACTGGGGTCCACACCCACTTCATATGAACACTAAACCTGTGAGTCACATTGCTCTTTTTCTCACCTTCTCAGGGAATAGCTCATGCTTCTCAGCACAAAAACCTACATCAACAACATGGGTGAAGAACTACCCCACCTCCACCTGACAGAGTTCAGGAACCTCCAAGAAACATCAGCTTGAAATTTCCTCAAGATGAGGTGGAGTCAGGCACCTTCTGCTGTGCCCTCACCAGTAAACTAGACAGAGGCAGGGCAGAGGCATGAGACCATGCATGCTGCCTAACTGTAGCCATCACTCCTTCAGTTTTACCTGGACCACCTAGGACAGTTACAAACATAACTCATCCATTACTTCTTGACTGGGTACTACTCCCAGTAGGCAACCTAGACACAACTACCTTCTTTGGAAATGAAAGACAGCAGCTATATGGATTTTATCCAGTCTATGCAGCTTGTTCTCACTGCCGAAGAATATTTCCTGGAACAATTTTTTGTACTAGTGTGGAGGAAATTTTATTTATTTATTTATTTATTTATTTTCTCCTCATGAGGCCTTAAAAATTCAAGCATGTTCACATGCTCATTTTTTCACTCACTCATTCATTCATTCATTCATTCAATCATTCATTCATTTTATTCAGCTTCTCTAAAGTATTCTGAGGATTTTCACATGCTCGCAAGAGTGATGATTCTGTAGTACAACTAAACAAAATTCTTCCTCTCTTCTCAACCCAACAGAGGGTGGCCATGTCTAGGTAGTCTGTGGCAGCTTATGAAGGGTGCCAGCACACTCACTGTAGTAGTACTAAACAGTACAGACCAAAAAAAATGTACCAAAAAGAGTGATAGTAGTTAAGTAATCTGGAGAGCCACAACTCAATATTTGAATTTCTTCTCTGTCCTGTCCTTTACTGGTACAGAAGAAACCTTGGTGTCTTTGTGCTTCAGCAGTTACGGATGGAATAGGGACAACATGACTTTCTTACCTAGAAAAATATCATCACACACTGAAAAGTAGTATTGCTGAAGCTATAGTGAGCTCTGCTTCCAGTATATATGTGTTTCTTTGCAAAGTTTTCACACTATACAGAAAACCCAGGCAGACCCCTTAAAAAGTAAGCAATTTGCAATTTCTATCGTTCATCACTGCCATGAAGGGTTAATGAACCTAATATGGGTGGATGATGCTGAACTGATTGCTGAACTAAAACTGATGTTTGCCTAGGTGCACATGGCCTCATGACTTTGCTTGTGATTGGAAAACAGAATGTACTCTTAACTTTTAATGCATATACTGGCTGCTTAGAGAAAGACTGATTTCCCAAAGCTGAAACCACCCAGGAGAAAAAGTGAGTAAGAGGGAGAAACGTAACACTCATCCACCACCACCATCATGAAAGACATGATCATTTGGCATCTGTTAATGCTGTTTTTTATATGTCACAAAAGTAAGCATTCTCAAAATCACAAAGTCAAGCTTGTTCAGGGGGATGTAATAAATAAACCCTCATTTATAAGCAAGAAAAAAAGAATGGTTATTTTTAAAATCTAAAGACAAGACGAGGTAGAATAAATGGAGATCCGGGAAAACTGTTAGCAGGAAGGGCAAACAAGCAGATGGGAAATTTATTGTATCAGTATAGTACCTATGGTCAATGGGACTAAAAACAATCACAGTTATTTGACATGATTTAGTAGCTTAGTGGGGTAGTATTGGTGATAGGAGGATGGTTAAACTAGATGATCTTGTAGGTCCTTTCCAACCTTCTGTTTCTATGATTCTATGATTCTATTTAAACTTACCAAGAAAAATAGATAAATAATGCAAACAAGGAAAACCTTTGTTAATGAAGCTGCTGCTATATGTTGACTGCTATCTACATAAAGACATTAAAAGATCTTAACCTTATAAATTTGATGTGACTACATGAGTGAACAACACTCCTTCATCTTCAAGTGTATGTTCAGATCTGACCTCTGTCACAGAGAAAATACAGCAGAGCAGAAAAGGCATAAAGAGCAAACAAATATGACTACAAAATTAAGAGAGAGAGAGAAAGCAAGTAAGTAAGGGAAGTAAATTTGACATTTACATTTATCTCTTACTTTTGAAGAAAAAAAAAAAAAAAAAAAAAGCTGAACTGGGAATTTCCAGTGTATTTTAAATTCAAAACTTTTATTAACAAAAGAAGGTATTTTATACATAATTAATTCATGGCATTTGACATCACCTTCTATAACTGCAGCAAAATGCCTAGCAGTATCAATATTTGTGGGCATAAGATGAAGTTATTCTGTTTTATATAAAAGCTCAAAAACTATTGAGATACACTTTAACTTTGTTCACATGAACACTGATTATGTCAAGCTTGTATTTATAACAATCCCAACAGCTGTAACCAGTTTTATTCACTGGTATTTAGATCATTAGACTAAGTTCTTAGTGTTGACCCGGATGTCACAAATCTATTTTTTTCTTTCCCCCCCCCAGTGCATCAGTGCATGTCATATGAAACTTGTACATGTCTCTTGTTTTTTAACTTGTGTTTTATTTTAAAAATGCCACTTTTATGTTGTTCAGTGTGAAATGATCTCTGTAAAATGCAGTGTGATTGTGCTCAAGCTAGACCTTCTGTGGCATCTCCTCCACTAAAGTTCCTTACAAACAGGTTAGAAGATCATCTCTGAGAAATAATGTAGGTAGAAATCATCCTGCCCTAGGGCTGGGGCATGGAAGAGGTGACCTTTTGAGGTTTCTCCCAGCCTTATGAATCCACGTTTCATTATTCTGATACATCAAATTGCTGTGCCCCATTAAAATGAATACACTGATATAATACACATTTATGGAGATCCCAGGAGAGCTCATTAGACTGAGGTGAGATGGTGTTTTAACCCTCTTTTTTTCATTGCAGAAACCAACCCCAAAGTAACATTTCACTAAGAGACAAAAACACACAGATAAACAAATATACCATAATCATTGGAGTTAAATCTCATTAAAATAGTCTACTTCAGGATCTCCTTCTGAAACATCTGATTCTGGACACAGCGTCTGGTCATTGGAGATGAAGCTGCTGTGGTTGAGCAATATATATATTACTAACTGAGACTATACTCTCACACTTACAACTCAGAGTTGATTCCTCATTTATATAGGATTCTGATAAATACTACAGAGAGCACATCTCCAGCCTTGCTTTGCATAGGTGGTAGCTAGATAATGACACATAGGTTAGGGAATGTGGGCCAAAAATAGAGAAAACAGTCCAGACTGACTGGACATGCACCAAGGAAGGCTCATTGCTGCAGGCAGTCATGTTCACAGGTTACTAGAGGAAGAAATAAAAATTGATCATTTCTCATTTGTCAGTTTGCAGCCAAATTTATAAGGGAACGACAGTGTCTCTTCATAATTGGAACAGAAAAATTGTATGTGACCATTCTAGGCAGGTAATGAAAAAATATTTAAGAATTGCTGTCTAATTTACAACTTCATGCATACATATGCATAGGTGTAGATATGTATTTAATTTCTCAGATGTAACTTAGATCAACTAACAGTTACCAGGTATAGGTGTTACTAATTTGATTCAATCTATTACAACTACTGAGACTGTTCATTATACTAAGCTTCTCAGAAACGTGTAAGATTGTATCCTCCAGCAGCCTCAGACATGGAGAACTGGTAATAACATTTACTTTTCCTGCATATTTTTATACATTCAAATGAATAAATATTTAAATTACAAAACCTAGAATATCATGGCTTTTGTATGAATGGTGATTTTTCCAACCTGCATTTTTTTTTTTTTTTTTAATGTTTTATTTATTTCCCCCTCTTCTGTAATTTAAATATGGTATTACAGAAGGACTTGCTTCATTTTGGTTAGTTGTGGCTAGCTGGAGATCCTAAGATTTGGGGAATGAAGAACTAATTCTGGAAGATTTGCAAAGGTAGCAAAGATTTCACCTTCTGCAGGAATTGCATGTCCATTGTAGAAATTTTAGGAGCCCACAATCTGACACAGAAATGCAGAAATCCTTCTCTTCAGATCCCCATTTAGCTATGGAAGTTGTGAAGTTTATTTGTTCCTCTAGAGGCTTCATCAAACTCAGATGAAAACACAACTTGTGACGTAGCTTTCTGTTTATTATGATATATAAAAATGCTTATCTTCCCACATGGGTAGCTATTATTCCTCTTGACATTGAAGTCAAAAAAAAAAAGAAACATTGTCTTGAGTAATTGGAGGATCATAGTTAAGAGAGAAAAGTGAGTTAAAGTATAAAAAAAAAAAAAAAAAAAAAAAAAAAAAGCACTTATTTTATATTTTTTTAAAGGGAAACTGAGGCATGAAATGTTAATGGCTTTCACTTCATACAGTGGCTTTTAAGCAAACAGAGAAAAAGAATTGTCTTAGGAAGTCTTTTTTTAAGTCTATATTATTCATCTGTTCCTATTTTGGATTTTACTCCTAAAATACAGAGCTACTCAGGCCATTCATGTGGAATCTCTGCTAAACCATTATTTGTCTCATGACAGAGCCTCTTCACTCACCCCAAGGCCATCTGGCATAATCTGACCACCTAATATTATCTTTAATATTAGTCTTAGCCTCCAGAAGAAGCCATGTCCAAGCTGTTTATTGGGAATGGGCCCTGGTCTGTGCTAGCTCTTGAATCACAACTGGGAATTTCTTAAGGGAGTATCAACTCACCTGGGCCAGAACAGTACCAGTGCCTAGACGCATGATCTGGTACTGGCTAATTCATCGCTATAACCATGGCCACAGGGACTCAGCCTGCAATTTAGCAGGTCCCTGAGGAGATTTGCTGTAGCCTTGGTTATCATACCATCATCTGAAAATACTCATCTTTCTTGCTTCATCATTTCTGTTCCACATCTCTGATTATGGCTTCATAAAAAGAAAACTACAATAGTACATTTAAAAAAAATATATTTTTTTCAGTCTTGAATACAAACACAAATGAAGTTATACTCTAGACATTGAAATATTGCATCATTTTGCCCCTGCCCTGGCTAATTCTCATACCCTTTTAGGACACTATATATAAATAGCAAATGAGAGTTGCCAATGGCAGCCCTAAAATACGTTTCCCTCCATGATCCACTCCTTTTGCCTCAGACCCTGAAGCTTCTTCACTTTGTCCTCAGAGATCATCTCCCACTAGAAACTCACAGCCCTTCAGTTCCAGAGCTTCTCTTCACCCAGACCTTTGACATCACAGGATAATTTCCTGGTAACAAGCCTCAGCATACCATGGTCTCCCACATTTTCCCAGACTTTCTGTTGCCTCTGCAGAAACAGACACTACTATGTTCAGCAAGAGTTGGGACACCATTGCCAGATAGTTTCAAGCCATTTAGGATATGAAATGGCACTAAGGCTGGAAAAGGATTCAGACTAAAGAGGCTAAAATTTAGCATTACCAGTTAAAGCTGAAGTCCAGGTGGCAAGATGGTTGGCCCAGAATAGCTTTGATCTTTTGGCAGGGTGGAGAGTTCAATTCTGCAATGGCTGAGCCCAACTAGCAGTAACATTCATTTTTCTGAGACACAGAAATCTCATCAACTAAGCAAACTTTAAAATTATTCCTGACCTGAACCTTAGTTCATTTTTTGTTTGCCTTCATGCCCTGCTCAGATTATCTTAAGATTAAAGATAAGAATTATAATAAATACTTATCAACTCATGCCCTGCTCTGCTGTGTGAGACCTGGATACAAACCCAGCTTCCGAAGCTTCTCAGCACCTTTGACTTTACCCTTTGATTAAAATATTGCTTTCCCAATGACAATGTCCTTGTGAACTATGCACCCAGAACTTGGTGGGAAGAAAAGGAGAACATGTAGGGGAGAACCTGGATAAAAGAGTCTGAGCCAGGTGTATGCAGTGCACATGTGGTGGATCTGGATTTAATGTTGTGAAAAGAATGCAGAGTGCTAGCACGTGCACTCATGTTGATTTGGATGAGAGTTAGAGGAATCCTGGTAACAAAGAAATGACTTGGCTGGAGAGCTAGCTGAGATCAGTTATGAATTCCTCTGTCACACAAATACACTAATCAGCTGCCATTCATTTTAAAGCAGTACGAGGACATCTATACTTTTGGGAAGAAGTCCTCATGTCACAAATAGCAAGCTGAAATCTTCAACTACGTCGCTAATCCTGCATGAGCATCGTTTCTTCCAGTACCAACTACAAGCCTAGGCTGAAAATTTAAGAAATCGCAAAGCTAAAATTAGAAATGGAAGATAAGTGTTGAAGAGCATAACACAAAACAGATGGCAGTCAAATTTAGATCATATGTGAAGTGAAATAAGAGGAAAATGTAGGATTAAAAAGGACAAAATGCTATCACGAGTAGAGAAACTAGGGGAAACAAAAACTTGTTGAAGTGATGATGGAGAAAACCTGAAGAGGGAAAAATCAAACAGCTTTTCTTTGCGTTTTCAAATCCATTTCCTTTACAAAGTGACAAAATGACTTCTGATTCCCATTGGTATAAATGTATGCAAGAAAGAAGCTTGTGAGATTCATTCCAGCTCATTACCAGCACAATTAGGTACCTCTCTCCTATAACTTCATGGTTTTTTATAGTCATGGGCCATTCTAGGCAGAGTTTATACCATTCATAGAGTACAATTATAAATATGTCATTTGAATAATGGAGAGTCAAACTTACCTTTTAAGCATTTCCCATCACTTTGGAATAAGAATTCATGAGCATTGTAATTTCTCTTGATAATATTATTCTGAACCCATTTTTGTTTTCTTATCAAAGCTATTTAAAATCATGAACTTCACTGTGTGATAATTTACTTCATAACACTTTTATTTCTCCTTTAAGGTTTTTATTATTAATGAGAATGCATTTTTTATAGCACAGAATGCTGACACCTTTACTTATAAAGACAGTAGGAAAGTGTCATTTGATCATCTAATGACCTCTGGTGGATGAATCTAATTGACTCACAAACACATAATGTTTCACACTGATTTTAACTTGTATTGATTGCATTACCACTGGGCTGCACACAGACAGTTTCCCTATGCTGCAGAAATATTCAGACTCTAAACCAGGAAAAAAAGTCACATGCCTCAAAGTGTTTCAGGAGTTGAAACTAAGATTAAAGATAAGAATTATAATAAATACTTATCAACTCTAACTTTGTCCAGTTTCCCTTTTGTGGTCCCATAGTCTCTTTTCTGCCATGCATTTTATACTATAGACACAAAAGAGAGATACTTCGTCTACACAGTCTGTCCCAGTGCTCTCCCATGTACACCCCACTAGTTGTGTTTTTATACTACACAGTGGGAATCTCATTGCCTATCCACCCTCCCCTGCTAGAAATCTTTTAAATACCTGCACTTAAAAATATAGTGAGTTGGAATTTCATTCAAATGTAAGTACGCTTTTCCTGTGAAGATTGGTTGCTCTCTAGCTCCCCTGGAAGACAGAAACTCACAAAGCAAAGGGAAGAGTAGCTCAGATGTAGACACACAAATGTTAAATCTTCACATTAAATAGTTTTAGAAGGTGAAATACACAGACTATCAGTGAAATAGTTACATGGACAAGTGTTAGCCAGCATGTCAGCATGGGAAATAAGACCGCATTAACGGGATGTGCACTTGAAGTTTTAAATGTTAGTGGGCATTAATGCTTTACTGAGAAGGTGTCTTCAGATCCTTTTGCAAGACTTTTCTACATCTAATTTTGTAGAGGACATGATATGATCTCCACTAAAACAGTGTAAATCTAGAGGAATGGCAGTGAAGTCCTTGGATTTACAGCAGTATAACAGGGATTACAGTCTGGCCCCTGGTTCTGTGGTTAATTATGTGCTGGCACAAGGGGGGAAAGCAGGGTAGTGGTGCATACTGGTTACACTACAGGATAATTAGGAAACTGGTGAAAGATGCCCTTATAACAAGCTAGCACCTATGCCAATGGAAACAAACTAAAACAAAAATAGTAAAAGAAGAAATCCTTTCCAGTTACTCTGCTTTCTAAATATGTGAAGAGACTGTAGAAGCTTTTTGATCATATCAGATATTGGTAAATATAACTTAAAAGGGATATTATAATTACTACACAATAAAAAGTATATTAAAAAAGTAAAAAAAAAAAAAAAAAATGGAGACCTTCTTTGTATTTATAGCAAGACTCCTTTATTTCATTCAAGCAGTATGAGTTCTTTGAAATTATTACAAAAATACATCCCAGTTTTAATACATTTTTATTTTTAACTATGAAAGTACATAATGAATGTGGGTTATGCTTATGAGGAGTGTTGTTAAGGTGCAAATGCTGCTGGTCTGCTGCTGGTGTTGTATCCAAGAGGGTAACAGCACAGACAGGCCTGACAGTTTTCTGCATCTTCTAGTTTCTTTGCTTAATGCAGAGACATTTTTGTCAAGGACTCTACATAGGGCAATATCCAAAACACCTGTAGAGTGGTCTAGGTGGCTCCTGCAGCTCTGCTACTGAAGATCATATGTGCAAGAAGCTTCTAATTCCATCTCTCTTTAATCCCAAACATAAACCTTGAGTTAACTGACTGAACTGGAGAAGCAATGAATGCTTTTTGCTTTTCCCATGCTGCTCTCTCCACTGTAGTCCTAATTTGTCATAGTCATTTTACACATCAAAATCATTCTAGCTATATCTGTCTCAAAATAGATGGACATCCTCCACAGAGCAAATCTTTCCCTAATCTAAATTACTTACCCCCCCACCCCTTGCCTCTGTTCCTTGTTTTTATTCCTGCACGCAATGCTGGCATCAGCACAAGACTCTTGGACAGAAAATAAAATCCTTTATCAATTCCACCAACCTAGAAGTCTCACTGGGGAGGAAATGGGAAACCTCTTCCCCTTCTCTCTTGCTACCAGCCGCTGAATCAATGGAGGTCATTATATTCCTTGCCCAAGAAGTCAAGGGGTCAGGAAAGAGCAGCTTTGTTGGGAAGTTGCTCCAGCCCTATATTATGGATTTGAACAATGAAAACAGAGCCGAATTGTGAGAACCCATGTGAGATTATTTAAGGCAAGATAAAGTCATTTTAATCATTGCTATTGCAAGTGGGCTTTGGATCATGAAGGGCACCCCTCTAGTCGGATCTCTGGATAGGATTAGTGTACTGAACAGGGCAGGATGAGGGAACAGAAACCACACAGAGACAGCTGCCAGAGCTCTGAGTGATGAAAATGTATTGCCAGGAATGTAGATGGATCACCAGGTGACACTGTTTGGGTCCCCAGAAAGTCCCATCATATCAGAGGGCAAGATTTATGAGAGACAGGGACTTAAGATGTATTTTGTCTGACTCCAGGAAAATTTTAACTTCTCCTAGGGAAATGACAGCTCCTTAGGCAAGGGCAGTCATTCTTGGGGAATTAGGAAATGAAGCTACTGTTCTTTTATTATTATTATTATTATTATTTTCCTTTTCTTTCTTACCTTTAATTGCTTGCCTCTCTTTCCCAGGCTCAGACATCAGCTCTTCCTGGAGTAAGTGCAAAACTGCTCCTCTCAGAGGTACACCTCTGTCCAGTCACAACTCCTGGGCAACTACATCACTTGGAAACATTTTCAACCTTTTATTTCTTTTTCTTTCTTTCTTTCTTTCTTTCTTTCTTTCTTTCTTTCTTTCTTT
>CM021767.1:114933607-115016120 GCA_011076525.1 Nettapus auritus
TGAAATTTCAAAAGTGACAACTAATTTAAGGTATACTCATGCTCTGTTTCCCATTTTGCAGAGCTCAGTTTTGACTTTTAGAGTAGTATAAATCCATATTCCTTCAGCTACAGTAGAAGGTGTAGATCGATTCTCTGAACTGTTGTAGATGATCCCCCAGATCTCTAAATCTGAGTCTTCAGATGCTCTTCTGCAAGAAATTCATTACCAAAGAATTTGAAGCTCATATTGAACTTCTTTCTTTCTTTTCTTTTTGAATTTAGGCATTGCCTAATATGTATCCTGTACTATCAAGAACCTGGGAGTAATCTCAGGTGGCTATTAGATGGCATTCCAGATGTCATCGCAGCTTCAGTTCATTTCTGAATTTTTATCCATATGTGCTTGGTGTCTTTCAAAATCTTTGAGTCCAAAACATCATGGAAGCTCAGTCATATGTTATAAAAATAAATTGTTTAGCTATTCTGTTAGAAGATAAAAGATTGAGGACATAATTTTTACATGGGCTACCATAAAGTTTCAGAAAACAGAAGGCAAAAAGCGCTACCCATAAAGTACTTCTTTATTAAGGATCACACGTACTAAACTAATCTCATGCTTTTTGAGTCCTGATTCATAAGAATGATTGAGTTTTAAGATATTGCAGTTTACCTGCCATCCTCAAGGTCTTATTTCAAGGAGGTTGATCTTTGACTTTGTGCTGCATCTTTTTATACAAGTAACAGCAGCTGCATATGTGATACTTTGCCCTAGAACACACAGCTTAGAGGAATTGATATGAACAACAACTTTGACTTCATCTTTCTTTTTTTTTTTTTTTTTTTTTTTTTTTTTTTAGTGTCCAGGAGTTAAGTATAAATGTAGGTCTCACTTGGAACAGTAATGTCCTTCTATTCTAGGATAATAAAGAATAAAGAATATATCAAAACATTTTACTTTTCCATCTTAATAACTAAACATAACAGTCATTTTTGGTCAGTCAGGACACTTTTAGTCATGCAAGTAAACCATTAGCTAGACTTTTTTCCTTTCTTTATAAATTACCAAAGACCATTCCATCCTTTCTTCTAAAAAAGGATTAGCTGAAATTTGGATTAGAGGAAAAAAAAAAAAAAAAAAGAAAGGAAGAAAAAAAAAAAAGAGAGAGATTTTCTGCTTGTGCAGGTCATGCTGGGATTTAAGCTTAAACAGGTAAATGCTGTTCTTTTCCCAAATGGGGATAAAAACAGATCACAGATAGTGACAGGGTGGTCTGATGGAATTTGCTGATACTGTTGCCATTCCCATGTACTACAAACAGTTCTATGTGCAGTCATAACACATGATGATTGGTCTTTTTTTTTTTTTTGTGGGGAAAAAAATATGCAATTGCACAATTTTGGAGCCTGCTCATCACAGAAGACAGGAAAGGATGGTTTCTATGAGAGGCGAGAGCCAGGATGTCTTCAGTAACTACTTATTCCTCATTTCTGGATGAGTGAAGCAGTTTTCAGGACTCTGTGGGAGGCCCCATTAAATACGCTGCACTGTAAGAGTATTGTCAGCACCGTCATATCCCATCCCTGGAGAACAAGGCTCCCCAGCAGACAGACCCTAGTCATTACTTGTATCACAGGATATTTTCATCCAACCCTACAATGATTCCAGTTACCTTGTATTTTGTGTGGGCATCTCTCAAAAGCAGTTGTTCATGTTACAATGCCATCATCATCATGTATTGTCCCCATCCTCCTGTGGCTTCAGAGACCTTCAAGCCAGGTTACTGTAGGAATAAATCTGTGCAGTCCTGTTGTGCAGGATGGAAGGGCAAGATGAACAGGCTTACCCTGGAAGCAAGAGGGATTGGAATACCTTCAGTCTTCTGAGATGTCCATACTCAATTCTTGCAGTCCAGACTACTGGGCAGTACTCTGTAATAGACTTGTCTGCAGTGATTTTTTAGGGAATATCTATTTTTGGAATAAGCAGGACAGCAAGAAAGATCAAAGATGTAGTAGTACAAATCCTTTTAACATTTATTCTTTTCATATACACATAAGTATCAAATAGATAAAACTAACACATCACAAGAACCAGATTGATTCTCCTGAACGGGATGATAACCTGTCAAAGACATTTCAAGTACAAACTGCACTATTTATGGGTCAAAAGTTATCCTTCAAATTGTGTCAGCCATTGTATTAAAGCATGGATTCATTTTCTTGCCTCAACAAAGGGCTTGGCTGTGGAGGCTGGAAAGATATGAAGAGGATAACTGTAAGTGTACAAAAATGACAAAGCATAGGGGAATTACAGCAAAATAAGTAAAATGTGTATTTAACATGTAGTCACCTCTCCAAGCTGACTTCCCCACATTACCCTATCTGCCCTATGTGGTAATATTGGTGATGAGGCCCTGGCGCAGGCTGCCCCAAGGAGATGTGGGTGCCCCATCCCTGGCAGTGCCCAAGGCTAGGCTGGATGGTGCTGGGGGCAGTCTGGGCTGGGTCAGGGGTTGTGCCCATGGCAAAGGGTAGGAACTAGATAATCTTTAAGGTTCCTTTCAACCCAAACCATTCTATGATTCCATGCTGTTGTATGGCATGGCTCATTGCATGCCAAAGGAGAAATCATTCTGACTTTTGCTGTACCCATAACTGGACATATTTTTAACCTTCAGATACATAAATCACTATAAGAAATCATTTTAAAGAGAGCTCATTAAGCTTCAAACCTTGTTTCTTAAAATCCCTTGCTTTGCCTATCTGACCCCTTAGATTTTTAGCATGTTTCTATTCCAAAACCTGTTTCACCTTATTCAAGTAACTTGCAGTTTTCCAGTGCTCAGTGCTCAGCATCTAGGAAGCCAAGAAAAGGAGGAACAGAGCAACCTGGATGCAGTTATGATAGACAATATTATTTCCTAAATGCTCAATTAGTGGTTAAAGTGAATATTGTAAGGTCTGGCTATGCTGTTCTTTAAATCTTTATGAAGCAGCAGTATCTTAACACAACTTAATTTGTTACTCATTTTTAGAAAAAGTGTTAATTTCATACAATAATTTATTTGGATCTGGTTAACGTCCCTGTGTGCAACATTGCACTGCACTATTAAACAGCTGCTTCAGAGGTGACTGAATTGCACTGATGGATGACTTGATATTTTAATACATTAGGTAAAAACAAACAAACAAAAAACTTCAATCGATTTCCTTTAGTATGAAAGAATGAAAGATGAGGTAGTAAAATAGTAAAGTGGGATATTCTCCTCTGCTGCTTTACTCAGGAAACTGGCTCGGTTATGAGGATGTGGGTGAATCAAATATTTCTAACATTGCTTGAGAACATGCCTCCAATTGATTTAAAAAACCTCTCTAGGGGTAGTTTCTTAAATTAAACTTAATGGTAGTGTGCATCAGTTAAGATCTATTAGATCCAGGAGACATGATAACATTTATTAAAATGATGGGTTTCATGCTTGCACTGTTTATAAAGTTTAAACATAATTTTTCCAATTAACCTGCCCCCCTTCTTAGCAACGCAGAAGCATTTAATAACAAAGATAATAAGAAGTTCCTTTGATGTAGTCACAGGAATGTTCACATCAGTTATTTTGACATGTAAATAGCACCTCCTGTTCTTCTTCATTCCCCATGTGACCTGTAGTCATGCTGTCTGGGGCTGTGGAGTTGTCATATCCACTGACTGAATCCCATTGGGTGGAAGAACCACGAGAGTAGACATGAAAAGATCTCAGACAGTGCTCATCTCCTCATTTGCTGGGAGGGCTCTACCACCACTTTGTATAGCCGGAGTTATGCTGACGAAGGGCTTAATGTGTTAAATAAGTGTAAGCTGTTTGCGGCAGAGCCTTGCCTTCCCCACAGGTTGCTTGAACAATGTTCAGTGTAATGGATCCCAGACTCGGTCAGGATTTCAGACTCTGCCAAAGATGAAAAAGCAGCGTGCACTGAGATCTTTGGCACGTCCGGTGAAAAGAGCCTTTGGTGCTTCTCATGAGCAGCATGAGAAATTAAACACTGGAACCCTGACCAAATTACAGCTGTTCCTACAAACATCTCTTTGCCTTCTGTCTGGTGGGAGAGTTGCCATTTTTATCACTGTCTTGGGTTCTGTATTTCTGAGCCAAGCCTCAAAGAGAAATCCCCCCCAAGCTATTGTGACAATAGTTTAGTAGTGAGTAAGAGGTAGTTTTTTGTTGTTTTTGTTTGTTTGTTTGTTTGTTTTGTTTTTTGTTTTTTGTTTTTTAAAAAGAAGAAAATAATAATGGAAGGTTTGAAAACCTTTTCAGGGCATAAAACAACGTCTAGCTCACTAGTTTTCAGCCACTGAGGCACAGCAGTGAAAAAGAGAGTATATGAAAAACACTGTTAATATAGCACTATATGTTTGCATATATATATATATATGCACATTCAATATATAGAAGCAGAATAAATGCAAACATGGGCTCCAATCCACTGAGGTAGTGGTGGAATAAGGGATAGGTTTGAGAGGAGGAACAGAAGAAAGTAAAATGTGGATACTGTGGGGAGAGACAAGGATGCAGAGAAGCTTGGAGGAGAAGAAAGAAAAAAAAAAAAAAAAAAAAAAAAAAAAAAAAAAAAAAAAAAAAAAAGAGGGACCTGAGGAACCTGGCAACTGGTGAGCCATTTCCTTCTGATGAGGAGAAAACAACAGTAGTTCAAGGAAGGGAAAGAACTCCTCAAAGTCAGGAAAGAGTACTGGGCAGGAAAGGCAGCAGCAGTGCCAAGGTGTTGAGGAATAAGGGACATGGAGATTGGAGATGGGGAAAGACAGGAGAAGGGTAGCACTGGGGAATGCAAAGGGAGAGGTGCAAATGTCGAGAAAGGAGCCAAATCTGGGGCAGAGGAACAGCTCAATAAATACAAGGAAGGAGTCGGAAGAAGTTAAAGGTATGGCAGCAATAAAGCTTCTTTCAGGAAAGATGGGGATCCCCATGCTGGCTGAACACAGTGTTCTTCTCCTTTTTTAAAAGGTCCAGTTTAAGCCAAAATTGGCTAACAGATACCAGAGAAGGCAGACTTCAGCATTAACTTATATGTAAAGTATTATAGTCTTTGCAGAATCATAACTGTGTCTTCAAGCAAAGCTGTATACAGAGTTTCTGTTCCAATTCAGAAACAGTGCTAAGGATGGCAATGAACAAAGAAGAATTTCAGGGAGGACCAGGACTGCAGTAATTAAAATATGTGATTACAATTTATATTGGCTTATTTTTTGTTTGTTTTTTTTCTTGTTATTGTTTTGTTATTTTTTTTAATTATTATTTTATTATTACTGTTATTATTATTTTTTATATGTGCTTTCTTTTGTTTGGTATAGATCAACAAAGGAAAAAAATGGATCGGATGAGTGTGCCTGAAGAAAGCAAGTAAAAGGTCTGGGCAAAGCATGTTGTCAGAAATGTACTTAATCAGAGAAAGGCAAAGGGGTAGCAATTGCATTGACTGGCAATAAAAAGGTGTATGTGTTTAAAAGGGCTTAGTAAGGGGTGGATTGCTCAGAAAGACTTCAATTATGTTTTAAGAAAGACAAGGCTTCATCATTTGTCTGCACAAGTTACAAAATTTCAAATTGGGAAAATGGAGAGGCTACTGTAGATAACAGGAAAAATGGAAACCCATCACATGTAGAGTCAAGAAGAGCAAGACCATATTAGCTTTAGAAAGAAATCTTTGAAGAGATGAGTTAACAGAGGAGAGAGGAAAATAAGCAGACAGGAGGGAGAAAAACTATTAGACATGGACAAAACTGGCAAAGGAGCAACTGCTTACAAACATGCAAGTAATGATTTTAGGCTAGAAATTAGGTTTCCAACCACCAAAGAAATGAAACTCTGGAACTGCATTTCAGTAAGACCGCTAGGACACAACAATCCTAACTTGTTTAAAGATGGGACTTGATAACATTGTAAAAGGCACCATATAATACTCCTGTCTATGATAAAGGGTGACCTAGACCCAGTGACCCAAGCAACCTCTTCTAACCCTATCTTCTTTTTATTTACACTTTTTCTGTCCTGACAGATGAAATAGCAGCTTGTGAATACATATAATTTTATAAAACAAAAACAAACAAACAAACAAAAACAAACACACTACATGCATAAGTCAAAGTTTCCTTGGGGCAGCTTTAACTTGAGCAACTAACTTTTGAAGGGCCCAGCTCTTCTCTTGTGATTGTGGAATTCTTGCTGACATCCTTAGGAGGCCCATGTGTGGACAGATTGCTGAATATGAAGTGGAAATTGGCAGAATGGATCAGAGAGGAGAATATAGCCCTCAGCAAATCTCTGCATCTCTCTGACCTTGGCAAATATACAGCTATTTTTCCCCAAGATAAGATGCTTTTTAACCATCTTCTTGAGTGAATAAGGCACAAAGATGGGAACATCTCTTCAGAGACTTTTGATCTCCCCATTGCTTACACATGTTTATAGAACATTTTCTTTTAATACTGCACAGAAAACAAACAAAAAATAGATTCTATTCTTGGCTCTGGGTGGCCTTGGATAAGATATTTTGTGATATAAATACTAGAAATGCCAAACAGGGGAAGTGTTCTTCTAGTCCAGCTGCACTTCAGTAAGGAAGAACTGGTGGTGAATACAGACATGAATGCTGGTTTGATCAGCAGTGACCCAGCACCACTGCAGGATCTGGAGGAATGCTTGGGAAGGTGGGTGCAGAGTCAGGGCAGCAGACTTGAAGAGACCAGACTAGGTCTGGAAACTGCTATGCAGAATAATCCAGAAAAATGAGAGGTGCTGTGGAGAGCTGACATACTTTTAAAGAAAACTTGCCAAGAGTTCTGAAATGAATGCTCTGTTTATGCAGATAGAGCAAGAATTTCAGCATGCCTGCTTGGCTAATCAAGGAAATTCCTGAAAAACTAAAATGCCAAAAGGGAACACAGAAGAAGTGGAAATGAGGAAAAGAAACAAAGAAGCTTTGCTTTGGTTTTTGGGGATGAATTAAAAAAAAAAAAAAAAAAAAAAAAAAAAAAAGCCCAGTTGGAACTATGACGGAAAAGAATAATAGCAAAAAGGAAATGCATAGGTGTGCCAGTAGCAGAAGAAAGTTCAGGGACAATGCAAGTCCACTGCTGAATGCAGGAAGCAAACCAACCAGCGGCAGCGAGGAAAAGTCTGAGGTGCATAATGCCTTTTATGCATCAGTTTTCACAGGCAAAGACTGCTCCAGACCTCTGCGTATCAACACAGCTTGGTAGGAAGAAGTGGAGCATTTCCAGATCATTTCCAAACACATAAAGGACAAGAGTAGTCATCAAGGATAGTCATTTTTCAGAATAGTCATTAGGGATTTACCAAGGGCAAATCCTTTTTAAATGCTTTGATTACCTTATCTAATGAACAGACAGGTTTTGCATGCTAGGGATGAATAGAGGATATAATTTAACTTGTTCTAGCAAAGTTTTTTGGTGAATTCTTCCACAGAATCCTTATTCAGAAGTTGAGGAACCACAGGCTGAACAAACTGTTGAATGGGTTGAAATATGACTGAAACACCAGGTTCAAATTGTTGATAATCAACACTTTAACACACAGTTGTGAGAAAGCTGAGGGCCAGTACAAGGACTGATATAGCTCAATGTATCTATCCATCAGTGACCTTGGCCATAAAACAAAGTACAGCCTGGACAAATTTGCAGGTGTTATTAAGCTAGAAGGAGGGGCTGACACACTGTGACAATGTGCTCCACCCCTTCCTCAGCTTGCTGTCAGGCTGTTGCCTTGCTCAAACACTGGCTGTTGGCACCTGTGGCCTTGCAATATTGGCACAGACTGGGTGCTGGAGAATTGACAGACAGATGTTTTGCTCAGCTGCTGAGGGCCCAAGGAACCCAAAACATAACCAATATGACTATTAGTCAACATCATACCCCATTAACATGGAGCAGGCAAGAGCCATTTGAGCTGTTCTGCATGGCAGCCAACAGGATCTCCTCTTGAGGAGGGGCACCTCTCAAGCTCATGCCTGCTGCAGAGATCCCTTACTCCTCAACAGCGATTCATTGCCACAACAGATCCTTGGTAAGTGATTAATAGCTTGCTAAACTTTGTAAACATCGCTAAGATTATATCTTTGATTGTGTTCGTAACAGATCCATGGGCATAAACCATAGACCAAGTGTATTCAACTGCACATAGGCTCCTTACCTCTTCAATTCAAGGAGTTTAGAAAGCAAGGGAAAAAAAAAAAAAAAAAAAAAAAAAAAAAAGTTGAACCTCGTGACTCAACAGGAGGGTCTCCCCGATGTGTCTGACTTACTCAATCCTCTCTGTAGTAAATAATCAAGTGTACCACGGCATCTTGAATCTTGTAAAGTCAGTGTCTTATTTAAAATTTTTGTAAGATCACAACTTTATATCAATAGATAAATTGCTGCTTTGCTCTTACGAGTGGAGTGTATAATTTCAAGAGCAACACACACCTAATAGCAGTGCTTTAATCCAGAGGAAGCATGGAAAATTTAAGGACTGTGCCAAAAGAAACTTTCTGAAGTACAATAAGAAGATGTGCAAAGTGCTGCACCTGGGGTGGAATAACCCCCCAGGAAGTAGCTGGATGAGTAGTATCTCTAATTAAAGTGATGTGAGGATCATAGTTGTCACCAGGTTACCTATGAGCTGGCAGTGTTCTGTCATCATGAATAAAGTGACCCATTTACTGGCTTCTACACTGTAAAAGAGTGTATCTTGCACAGGGGTATATCCAGAAGACTGAGGGAACTTATTATCACTTTGTGCTTAGAACTGCTGAAACCACAACTGGAATAATATGTCCATTTGGGGCTTGCAGATCAAGAGGGACATTGAAAAAGTAGAAAAGGTCCAGCAGACAACTATTAGATCATAAGGGTTTTGGGGTAAGTGACCTCCCAGGAGACATTGAGGAGGCAGGTCTTGCACAGTATGCACAGAATCACAGAATCACAGAATTTCTAGGTTGGAAGAGACCTCAAGATCATCGAGTCCAACCTCTGACCTAACACTAACAGGTCCTCCACTAAACCATATCACTGAGCTCTAGATCTAAACGTCTTTTAAAGACCTCCAGGGATGATGACTCCACCACCTCCCTGGGCAGCCTATTCCAGTGCCTAACAACCCTTTCAGTAAAGAAGTTCTTCCTAATATCCAACTTAAATCTCCCCTGGTGCAACTTTAGCCCATTCCCCCTTGTCTTGTCACCAGGCATGGGGGAGAGTAGACCAACTGCCACCTTGCTGCAACCTCCTTTAAGGTACCTGTAAGGTTCGACATGGTCGCCCCTGAGCCCCCCTCTTCTCCAGGCTGAACAATCCCAGCTCCCTCAGCTGCTCCTCGTAGGACTTGTTCTCCAGGCCCCTCACCAGCTTCGTTGCCCTTCTCTGGACTCGCTCAAGCACCTCGATGTCCTTCTTGTAGCGAGGGGCCCAGAACTGAATACAGTATTCGAGGTGCGGCCTCACCAGAGCCGAGTACAGGGGGACGATCACCTCCCTAGCCCTGCTGGTCACACTGTTTCTTATACAGGCCAGGATGCTGTTGGCCTTCATGGCCACCTGAGCACACTGCTGGCTCATATTCAGCCGACTATCAACCATCACTCCCAGGTCCTTCTCTGCCTGGCAGCTCTCCAACCACTCATCTCCCAGAAAAGTGGGAGAATGAGTATGGTAGAAAAGTATCTAAGGAAGGGGCAACCTGATAACAGTACTTGACATGCAGCTACAGACACTAAAGTGTAAAGTTCTGTAGTCTAGTACTAAATTGACAATAAATACAACAGTCAAGACCATGGATTACAGTTGTGAAGGCTCATATTGGATGTTAGTTATTTTATTTATTTTTTACTAAGAGTCTGTGCAACACTGGAACTGTGTAGAGATCATAGTTCTGTCCTTGGGGGATTTCAAGACTTCATTAGACAAAATAATGGTAGACCTTGTCTAGTGTCAGCAGTAGTCTTCTTCGGGTGAGAGACAGGACCTCCAGGCACCCCTTCCAATCACCTTTTTTTATGATTCTGTGATTCCTCTGTGCCACAATTTCCATGTCTCAAAAATAGTGATAAACCATAGAATTCTTGAATCATTAGGGTTGGAAAAGCCCTCCAAGATCATCTGGTCCAACCACCCCCCAACCACCAATGTCACCCACTAAGCCATGTCCCTAAGCACCACATCCAACCTTTCCCTGAACACCCCCAGGGTCGGTGACTCCACCACCTCCCTGGGCAACCCATCCCTATGCCTGACTGCTCTTTCTGAGAAATGTCTCCTCATTTCCAACCTGAACCTCCCCTGGCACAACTTGAGGCCATTCCCTCTAGTCCTATTGCTAGTTATCTGTGAGAAGAGGCCCACACCCAGCTCCCACAACTTCCTTTCAGCATGAAGATGTTGACCTTTGGAAAATAGTTTGATAGCTTCTGAGGGGAAAATACAAGTTGAAGGCATTGATATTAAAATAATGAGCTACATTATCAATATAGCTGAACTTAATGTCACCTTTAAATTCTTTTTTTTTTTTTTTAATATAAATAATTTTTACTGACAATATTTCAAGTCAAAATTTGGAAATTTGATCTTTAATGCTGGGAAACAGGAAATTTAGGCAATTTTGGCAATTTCAGCCACAGAAAATTTAAACAGGCACTTTGTTAAAAATTCCAAAATAAGGGCAATTTAAAGGGATAATCCTAGTCAGTAAAGAAAGAGATGCTGCTAGGGTGTGATTCATCGGACCTACTTAAGCATCTTTTCTAAGCTGAGATGAATCACTCCTACTGGTGCCACTTTCTTTACAATGACTATAAAAAGTGTCAAGGGTGACTGGTGCCTGCAGAGAAGTCTGCATTTAGCTGTATAGAACTTATCAAAAAAGAAACATTCCAACTTTATAATAATATATATATATTTTCATTTTATCTATTTCATATTGCAAAATATTAGTGAGTTTAATGGGATATTATTCCCAACTTTTCCATACTGACCATCTGGAGATTGGACATTGTGCAGTCCTGAGAACACTCAAGCATGCAGCCACTGAGATTTGGGGACATCTCAGGTAATCACCAATTACATTCCATATACTGCAAGAATACAGAAATATTACAGAAATAGGAGGATAGCCATGGTGGCCTTAGTCTGGTCAGGATAATCAGTCAATCTCCAGAGGTCCTTTCAAATTTAGATTATTTATTATTCTATGGTTCTGTGATTATCCTTCATTAATTTTTTTCTCTTTTTTTTTTTTTTTTTTTTTTTTTTTTTTTTTCCCTCAATTTATTCTTTAAGTTTCCACAATATCTCAAGGCAATGACTTCTGCAATGTGATTATGTGTTTAATGAAAAACAAAACCAAAAACAAATGAAAAACACAAGCAAACAAAGGAAAAAGAAGTGCAACATTCTGTTTATTTTAAATCTGCTGTCTGATCCTTTCATTGGGCTCCTGCTCTCTGGAGTCTCTAATGCACCATGTCAAAAACAAGATAAAATACGCAGTGTACATCAATGTTCCTGCCATTGACTGTGATAGTAAATTG
Organism: Nettapus auritus; assembly: GCA_011076525.1. Classification (NCBI taxonomy): domain Eukaryota; kingdom Metazoa; phylum Chordata; class Aves; order Anseriformes; family Anatidae; genus Nettapus; species Nettapus auritus. The sequence continues at coordinate 114,945,187 of CM021767.1, forward strand.
GAGATATATATATTTTATATTCCAAGAATATATATATATATTATATAACAAAAAAAAAAATCTAAACTATTCTTGTTTATTCATTTTTTATTCATATTTATTTTATTCAATATCAGCAAAAGACAAAATCTCAGTAAGAGAGCAACTATAACAACAAACTAAGATGTAAGGATTACTCAAAATTAGTTTGGATCAACCAGAATAGTTTATTTGAATTTCACATTTTTACACTATGTATCACTTTTAAAAAAGACATTTCTGAATGCAATTCAGAACTTTGCTTTAAAGGACTTTGAGACAAGAGGAGTTGGTAATCAGAAAATGAGCATCAACAATTTTTAGAAATGGGAACTTTGTTGAAAGTAAAATGTTCTTATATTAAGGAATTTGTACAATTTAATGGGAAAAAAAAAAAAAAAAAGTCTAGAAGTTGCCAATCAGCTATAGTTGTTAGGTATAAAAAAAATCCAGCCCACTTCATTAAGAGATTGCTTCCTGTGAAAGTCTTCATGTAGTTTAGATTTGTTCCGATGTGCAGAAGATACAAAAAGTAATTAAAAAAAAAAAAAAAAAAAAAAAAAGTCTTATATAATCAAACATGGAGGAAACAATTCCCTAATGAAGCTCTTATTATGTTAAGAAAGGTCTTCTGGAGAAGTGGAGAGGGGCTGAGCAGAGCGCTGTGCAGCAGCCAGCTACCGAGAAACCAAATTAGCACTAATTATATTACGGCTTGCTGTTGTGCAACCAGTGTGACTTCACCAGAGGAACTAGGCAGCGGTGTCACTAGGTGGCACAGTTCTGACACATTTACAGATCATTACCCAGCTCTAATGTCATTTCGCAGGGCGCGGGGCTGGGGGAACAAGGGGGTCTCTGAACATCACTCAGCTATGTGTGATCTGTGAGTGTAAACTGCTTATCGACTCCCGACGGGTAGGAGATCCAAGCTGAGCTCTGTCAGCCGGCCTTGAAATTAACAGCAAAAAGTTGAACACTTCGCAAGAATAGTGTTTAAATCTTGACACAGCTGGGAGATAAAGGGGGGAAATGGGTGTAGGATTCAGTAAACACTTACTGTCTTCGTAAGTCCTCAACAACCAACATCAGTAAGGTGACCTGTTGATCCACTAGGGCTCTGATACATTGATTTCTTTATGCAGTTATATAAAGTGAGAGAATGCACCTCCTCCATCCATCTTTGACTTCCAAACCCATTTGACAAAGTGACCATTTACTTCTCAATCATCTGGTAACAACCAATGCAGTGTGAGTCCCCACCCTTGATCTCACCAGGTCCAACTTCCTAGTCCTACTACATCCCCCAAACCCAGCTGTTGGACATGAAACAGGACAGAAGGTACCCACTTCTGAGGACTCCATCACAGCTTCAAGTATCCTGATAGCCCTGCTTGAAAAGCAGCCTAAATACACTTCACTCATAATTATTTACATCCATTCCCATCGAGCTTGCAATAACAGCATTTTTCTTGCCCTCCTCCTTATTTTCTCATGGTTTGCCTACTGGCCTTCCGTACAGAAGCTCTCAAGAGCCTTATTTTTTTTTCACAGTTACAGCTTGAGCACACTGTATTCATTACCAGAATTAAATCATTATTCATATTTTTTTTTAAGTTAGGAAAGGGGCAGATAAAAAAAACAAAACAAAACAAAAAAAACCCACTAACTTGGCTTTCCAGTCACAACACCTGATTTATCAACCTGTTGGTCACACTTTGTATAAGGGAATAGATTTCTCAAGATTTTATCAAAGGGTGATGAATGATTAATAACAAGAATAAGTGTGTCATGGATGTGAGACTTCTGAATTATAAATGGCTATAAGCATACTAATAGAAGATATTAGAGTGGATGGTATACCCACTATTTACCCATTGGGCATAGCAAAAATGGGTTCATCTTTAATAAAATTGATCTATTAATTAGCAGTGACCCTTTACAAAAGATCTCTTAGATATGAAGGCATTTCTATGGAAATCTGCACAGTTACTTTTCTAGAACCCTCTTACAGAGCAGAGAATATTTCTCCCAAGTACTGACACAGTTGTGGATAGCAGTTTTTATTTCCAGCAGCAAGGAAACCATTGTAGTTCTTTGGCTCTCAGCCAAGTCTGCCAGCACAACAGGAACATTTATATATATATATATATGTATATATTTAGAAAAGCTGTATTATTGTTAAATAACTTTCCGGGAGATGGCTGGTAGATTTTAAGGGGTTGATGGCTCCAAGCTGCCAACTTACTTTTAAAATTCCTTAATAACTAGTGCTTAGCTTGGGGCTGTTACCCAATTAACAGAAATTTATACTGAAACTTGGCTATGTAATGACTATGTTCGAGGCCATTACGTGGTATTGAACCTATGACCTCTAGACCTAAGGGCATAAATTGATAAAACTTTACGTTTTAATTTCAAAGCGACAACAAAAAGTGACCAATTTTAGGGTGTATATTCCCTATACATTTAGTGATGATGGTCAGATGCCTTCAAAGGCCAATCCAAAAAGCATATATGCTGTGTGGGTGTGATGGCTTTACTCGGGTGGGCAGCCGAGTTCCACCACAACCGCTCTCTCACTCCCCCTCCTCAAAGAGGAGTGAGGAGAAAATAAGATGAAAGGGGCTCAAGGGTTGAGATAAGGACTAGGAGATCGCGCAATAATTATCGTGACGGGCAAAACAAACTCAGCATAGAGAGAAAGTAAGATTTATTGCTTATACTAACAAGCTAGAGAAGTAAGAAACAAAGAAAAGAAACGAAAAGCACCTTCCCCCCCCATCCACCCTCTTCCACCTCCTCCCCCCGAGCGGCGCAGGGGAACGGGGGAATGGGGGTCATGGTCAGTCTACAGCACTTCTTCTCTGCCGCTCCTTCTCGGTCACTCTTGTCCCCTGTGCTGTGGGGTCCCACCCACGGGATGCAGTCCTTGCCGAACTGATCCGGCGTGGGCTGTCCACAGGCAGCAGCTCTTCAAGAACTGCTCCATATATGGGTCCGTACCACGGGGTCCATCCCTTTGGAGCAAACTGCTCCAACCTGGGTCTCCCATGGGCAGCAGCTCCTGCCGGGTCACCTGCTCCTGCGTGGTCTCCTCTCCACGGGCTGCAGGTCCGGCCCGGAATCTGCTCCGGCAGGGGTCTTCCACAGGCCGCAGTCTCCGTCGGGGCACAGGCTCCACCGTGGTCTCCTCCACGGGCTGCAGCATGGAACCCTGCTCCACCGTGGTACTCCATGGGCTGCAGGGGGACATCCTGCTTCACCATGGTCCTCACCACAGGCCGCAGGGGACTTCTGCTCCGGCGCCTGGAGCACCTCTCCCCCTCCTTCTTCACTGACCTTGGCGCCTGCAAGGCTGTTTCTCACTCCTCTCACCCTCCCAGCTGCCGAGTTGCGCAGCGGTTTTTTCCCTGTCTTAAATATGCTCTCACAGAGGCGCAAAACAACATCGCTTATTGGCTCAGCTCTGGTCAGCAGTGGGGCCCTTACCAAACATGGGGCAGCTTCTAGATCCTTCTCACAGAAGCCACCCCTATGGCCCCCCCTGCTACCAAAACCTTGCCATGTAAACCCACTACAGTGGGAAACATTAACATGTGAAGCCATGTCCTTCTCTATAGGTTAGAGGCCAGTTAAGGGACACGTCATCATAAACTTACTGACTGAGGAAATTTCTGCTCAAGGTAGAGACATTAATGGGCAAAGCTTCATTTTTTGTCTTTTTGGCAAGGAGACCACTGAGGTCAAGCTCAGCTTAGTATCATTCAAGCTACATTTTGTGTGAATGTGCTTAATCCCTAAGCTTTTGAATAATCTTTCTAGAGAATACCGATCATTCCACCTATTGAAACTGGACCAAACCACAGCCAAAACACAACACATCATGGATGATGTTTACTTTTCTAAAGTTGAGCTTGTCACAAACAGGTCTTCACATACCACCTCTGGAAAGGTATAACACTTCTGGGGTATCTTCAGTTTATTCTAAAAAGGAGTCATCTGAACTGATAATTAACTAGGTTAAACAGATTGCACACGAGAAGTAGCCACTTGTTTCCAGAAACTATAAAGGCGGTCTAGACAAGTAGCTCAAATGCAGATGTATTTTTGAAAGTTAGATGACATTTATACAGAAACACCATTAGATGTGGTGATGTTTATACATGTTGTGTTAGATAATCCTGAGACTGCAAATAATTGGTGGGGCAGAACTAAAGGATCGTCCCTACCAGCAGAATGTTCTAACTATGGCCGGATAGTCTGGTGTTGATTGTGGGTGTCAGCCATAAATCACTCACATGGCCTTAAGCTACTATACAGGTTCATTTCTCTAGTGCTGCTAATTCAGGGTTTGACAGTAACTTGGGAATATCTGTGAGTTTCTTTGGTGTTGTTGTTTTGTTTTTATTTTTTACCCCTGGGAAAAAACACCCCTGGGAGATCCATAACATGTAATTACATGAAAAAATCATGTCCTAGAGACCAAGGTTGGAAACAGAAATCTCAGAATTAACCCCTAACCCCAAACCTCAGAAATATTTTTATTATATTTCATTATTATGATTTAAACATGCACTATATACATAAACATATACCATTTACTAAGCATGCACATGCATGCTCACAGAAGTGGAGGTATGTGGCTGTGTATATTAATTACAAATAATAAGCATTGCATTTATATAAATACTTATATATTTATATATAAATTTGAGGTCATAACCATCCTTTTCTTTTATGTTGCTACAGTTCCCAGCACACCAGTGTCCAGGCTGTTAGTGCCTCCATATTATCACAGTTCAGATATTAGATACTATTAATGACTGAGTCGTTCAGAAAACTGAACAGGGCTAGTATGAGAACCTCTTTTTATTTATATATTCAAAGCAATTTTTGTTTGTATCCTTTATAAACACAAAATGATTTGTTTTAATTTAGCTTTCTCTTGTAACTGGCTTCTTTACTTTATTTTCCCTGCCTGTATTTTTCAATTTATTTTTTTTTTTCTTTTCCTCTCTTAATCAAAATTAGAAAGAGATTGTGTGAGTCTGTTAAAAAAAAAGAGGGTTTTGGCTAAAAATAGTTCCCCAAGCCAGGATATATTACAGCAAACTGCTTTTGCCTCTGGATGTTAGTGGAGTTTCCTTTGTTGTCTTCTTTGATTGTTTCATTTATATGGCAGGTTAGACAACAACAGACTCCTGTTATTGCCTTTTCTCAGTGGTGAATTTTTATTTTATTTTATTTTTTTCAGTCTTGGAGCCCCTGAGGACAGTCACTCCCTAACCACAGCTGGTGACAGGAGGAGGGTTTTTGTGCGTTCAATACTTAGAGCTGAGAGCTGACTGGTGAGAAGATTAACAGCAACGCTATTAAGAGGGATGCACTGTCTCCACTTTTAAATTGCCTAGGCCTTTAATAAAGGAAGGAGAGAGAGGGAAAGAGAGACAGAGAGAAGTCTTAACAGTATAACATCCTCTATATGTTCACAATCCATTTCACCAGATGCTAAATTACTTTCCCTCCCTTCCCCCCTCCATGCATCCACCCACTTTCTCTGCGTCTGCAAGTACATGCTGATGTCTAACGCTATGCCTCGTTGCTCAGAAAGGAGCCGTTGAAAGGCAGTCCGATAAAAGGGAAGATTAGTGACCCAGGCTTCTGCTGTACTGCGTGCCCACGTGAATCCAAATTTCTCAGTCCTTGGGCTGTTTTAGAAAGTTTTTCCAGGAAACTGCATCATTAGCTGCTTTCTGGCCTCCCATCAGTCTACTAACTAATGCTGTCAGAGCAGGAAATGAGGATGAGCACATCTGTAAGATAAAAAGGAAGGATTTGAGGGACTAAACGTTTTCATGGGAGTCAAATAGATTACTCAGGAATATATATAGGATGCTAGAGCCAAGGACTCAAATGAGAAAATATTGGAAAAGGTGACTTCTCTTTTACTGTTCTGTCCTGGTTTTGGAGGACATCTTATCACTGCAAATTACCTTTGTGCATTTGCTAGCTGACAGGGTTATGCACATTTTCTGTGTTGGTCAGATGCCTAGAAATCAGAAATGCTAGTGTTTAAGGAAATTTAGGAAAGAAGAAGATGGTTCTCTGCTCTGCCACAGACTTTCTGAGTGACCTTAAAGGTTAAATAGTATGAGATGCCCAACTCCTATTTTGCTGCAGGGAATTTCTGCATTTTAAACACTGCAATACCATAGTGAATCTCTACCTACATTTGTACTAGATGGTTCTTGGGCATCCTGCTGGTCAGTAGACCTTGGTCAACTATTCTGCTAAATTGTTTCACTTCATACAGCTAACTGTGACCTCCAAAAATGCCCAGACATAGCCTTACGGTTAGTACAGACCTGGAACCACTCCCAGAAGGCAGTCTGGTGCTAGTCATCCTCCACCACTTCAAACTATAATAATTACCTATAAAATGAAAACTTTTACAACATGGGTGCCTCTTGACTTCTGTAAGGTTGTGTAAGTGAAGCTAGCAGTACTGGTGAAGCTCGCATATGTGCAGCCTTCAGAATGATGTTTCACTGGGCAGAGACTGTTAAGCCCAACCAGAAAGCAACTTTTAGGTGAGAGGAAAAAACCCAAGCCACATTTAGTATCATCTCTCCTTCTCTGTGTGGCTGTGTAACATTAGAAGCAAGAACCAAGGTGTAGATTAGACTTAAAATGATAATGGCAACCCATAAATGTAATTTTGATTGCATTTTCCATCCTACAATACTGTCCAGATTTGGATGTTCTGCTTTATTGTCAACCACCGCAACTGAATTTTTCAAGCTCTACATAAGCCCTGTTAAGAAAAACATTGATTGAATTTCAGATGCTCAGCACTGGAATTGCTGCCTCTCTGAATATTGTCATTTAACGTTTGTTATTGATTGGGTCTGAGCATAGTTACTACTAACAATTCTCATACTCTGTTTGGCCATGTTTGGCCAGAATAATCAAAACCAGTTTAGAAAATTTCAAAATGGCACCTAGGCATTTCACCTCCACAAGAAAGATCCTCTTTCTCTCTCTGATTTCTGATTAATATTTATCTGCCCCGTTCTGTTAGATTTTTAGTGATGGATATTCCACAGTTCCCCAGACACTCATTTCCAGTGCTTCACAATCCTTACATTCAAATATATATATATATATTTTGGTGTGTATATGTGTGTGTGAGGTGGGGAAGGGGAAAGGGGCTCAATACCTAACCTAGATCTTCTTGCAGAAATGTACTGAACAATTTATTACCCTTTCCCATTTGGAAATAGAATAAAACTAACTACTTTTTTCAAAATACAGAGTTGCTAATTATATTTTCTAACAAAATCTGTATTTTTGAAAGTATAGATTATTTTTTTGGGTGGGAGGGGAAGGGGTTAGTCCGTTTTCAGAATGTTGCCACCCTCAAAGTTTGAAGGAAAAGTACATTTATTTTGATTTCCTCATCTTTCTTGTTTAATGACATTTGGAAAATGGAGATACTCATACTTATTTATATAATGACATTTGCCCACAGAAGGCAAAAAAAAAAAAAAAAAAGTAATAAATCCCATGATTTCTGAACTGGAAATTCAAAGGGGGGTATTCCAACAAAAAACCCATTCCTCTTTTCTTTGGCTTTACTACAAACCAATGTTCAGTCACACCTTAGCCGCGCAAGTGCTGACACATATGCCTGGTTTCAAAAAAGATGGAGATGTCAAGTCTTGAAAATGGTGACTTTCAGACATGAAATAAAGCATATTCGAAAGTCTGAGTAAGATCAAAAATGTGAACAGCTACATCCTGGCATTCCTTTAAGACCAAATTTCATCATCTTCACTTCCATTTAGTAAGTGCTTTTCTCAGCAAGAAATATTACAGGTGTTCCAATCGAGTCTAGTCTCATCACCATGTATTTGAAAGCCTTCCAGTGCTCCTTAATGCAATATGAATATCATAAATCAATTCCTGTTTTCTCAACACTCCTCTGCAGAAGGAAGCATGAGTATAAGGTGTGTTTTGTTTTGTAATTTTTCAAAAATGCTCCACACATTGTGCATACACATTCCTACAGATCTGTGTTACCAAACATAAAGCAGAGAACTGGACATCTGTTTTGAATGGAGGAAGGTGAAGTGTAGGGTGACCTTGTGTACCTTTGAGAATTTAGTCCAGACTGCACCCCTAAAGCTCTAAAGCTCTTCTCGTAGACTAACTACAAAATTTAAGTCCAGACGCAAAAAAAAAAAAAAAAAAAAAAAAAAAAATAGAAAAAAAGGTTTTGAATGGGGCATTGAGCACCTTCATCTAGTGGAAGGTATCCCTGCCATATCAGGGGGTTGGAATTAGATGATCTTTAAGTTTCCTTCCAAACCAAACCAGAAGTGTTACCACAAATGGGCTGGTTTAGAGAGATTTCAGTTTCAGTATTTCCTAGCTTTGGTGCCAAGGTGATGTCTTCTATCTCTTTCTGCTCTCTTATGTGAAGAAGTGTTGGTATTCAGTGCCTATGTGCTTGTGTGTCAGTGTCAACTTGGAGAAAGAAGAGAGCAAAACAGTATTTAATTTTTAAAAGAAGTCTGTAAAGTAAAAGTAAAGTAAAATAAAGAAAAAAAAAAAAAAAAAAAAAAAAAAAAAAAGGAGCAACATAACAGACAAATTCTGTTTTCAAGCTGCAAGGGTCAAGCTGCAACCCAAAGTCTCTGTCAGAGTCCACATCCTGGAAAGACAAAACATCTTCTGTCAAGACCACATCCAAAAAAAAAAATGTTTCAACAAATGGTGGAACTTAAAAGGGACCACTGAAGTCACTGGAGTTTACTCCTCTGTGGCTACAGACAGCTACATGGGGAGCATAGGAGGCAAAACGATCCACAAATCCTTCTTTCCACTTGACAAATGCAAAGGACTTCACAGAAAGCTTATACCAAATTGCAACCTCCTACAGAAAGAAAGCAAGGAGACAGGTTATGGCTGATGGCCTGCAGCAGCAGGGCTTTTCGTGGCTGAGATTTCCAGTGGCAGTGAGCCTGAGGGAGGGTCCTCCCAAGATCAGGGACACATACATCTCTCAAAGAGATGAATGTTTCCAGTGGCCCCACAAAGAGCCACAGCCTAAATTGCCTGCAAATCATCATCCCACAGAGGTTTAAGACATGGATGTACAGTCCTACTACATCTTGCTGTAGTAGAGGATGGAGGATAAAATTCACACAGACAGCTATTTGCACTGTTGACATCATGAGAAAAAAATGGGAAATTTAGGGTGTTCTCGCAGTTATCTGGCTTTGTACATCCCTGGTTTGTGCAATTTGTACATTCCTCGTATTAATATCAAAGCATGGGTTGTGATGCACAGCGATCACTCTCAAAGTTCCCCACAGTGGGACAGTTTTCACATCTTGGGTGGCATAGGTGAGAAATAATGGTAGCATAGCTTGAAATGGGAAGAAGGCTTATATCCCTTTCTGACATAATCTGTGGTAGAAAACAGTGTGGACCTGAGCAGAACATGCCAGCCTAGGGCAGTCCTTGGGATAGTGACTTAATGGAGCAGTATTTGTTCCATGTCTGTATCCCAATACGAGAGGTGTAGGAGAGCTCTTGTACTACCACAGATGTAAAATCTCTGCCTGACAAAGAAGGGAAGGTCTGTTCAGGCCTCCAAAGTAATTTGTAGGATATATCACTTCCTATGCTAGATGCCCTTCAGCACAGCCTCTTAGTCTGAACCTAAAGTTAATATGGACCATAATAGCACTACAATGAGTTACATCTTGAAAGCATTGTGTGTTGTTCATGAAAAGAAGATCAACAGCACGGCTTAAAAAAAAAAAAAAGAAAAGAAGGAGAGGAGTCTCCTGACAAAGTCACTTCTCAGACAGCTCAGCAGAATCTGACGAAGCCCAGCCTGCTTTAAATGACAAAAGTTGGGAGAGCTATCAGCCAGAAACACACTCCTCACACTGCCAGCCAGATTCAAGCCTCTTTCCCCTTTCTCACTGCACAGCCTTTGTCCTCTTGCCAGAAGCCTGCCTGCAGGCAACATCCAGCTTTCTAATAAAGCAGCTCCTTTGTCAATGACAGTAATGATTATCTCCTACAGCTGCCCGTGGTGTTGCTTTTTGTAACACAATTTGGCCGCCTTTGGCCCCGGTTAGTTCTATTTAACGTACTGCAGGGGGTTCACTGTTTGATCTCTAATTGATATAATTGACTGGGAATAATCAGGGCAGCTTTATAGATTTTTATTGATAGCTAATTTTCCTTCATCCATTGTTTAATTTGATAAGACTATAACCTAATTTATTGCCACTCTGATAGGGATCCATTACCCTTTTGACAAATGCTTCTGGGGCCCACTTGTCAGCAACTGATTTGAAAGAGCTGTTAAGCCTACAGAGCCCATCATTAGTTAATGGCAGTTTAGAAAGCTAATGGCATTATAAATTAAGATCAATAAGTACATGGAAATTACAGTTGTTCAGCAAGACACCACTATATTATTAAACAAACATAATCCTGTACCTTTGGTTAATGCACACACAGGGAGCTTCTGAGTGAGTTTCAGAGCTGAATAAAGCCAGGTGATTAGCAAAGGAAGAGCCCTTCTCTTGCGCTGGAATTGCCAGACTAATTCCTAAAGGATCATTGCAAGAAAAGAAAGAAGTCAGTGCTGCTTTATTTTGCTGTATAAGCAACCCGAGGCCTCAAAACACCCTTGCACAAAACAATACCCCTCTCACTTCCTCAGGTTTTGATCTGTTCCAACAATACTTTCAAATGCATAATACAAAATCAGCAAAGAAGAGGCTCCTGGATTTATCCCAGGGATAAAGAAAAGCAAACACAGTATCTCTCGATAATTTTACATAGCTCCATCTTAATTCCTCACAAGGCTTGATTGGCATTGAGTGATGTTTGATCACTTCAGGCCCACGGAGGCTAATGTGTATGTTGAGATTTTTCCCGGGAAGGCACTGTGATCTCATGAATGCAACAAAGAACGGCATGTCAGGAAGCATGGAGTCAGCTTTGGCTTCCTCACTGACTAGGGATAGGACACTGAACAAGCAACTTCATCTCCTATACCTTTTTGCAAGCTCACTCTATGTCAGCTACCTAGGCTGAGGGTTAGGCATTTGAGAGCAAGGCTATGTCATTCAGAGTTTAGAGCAGAAAAGGTTCAGCCTCAGTCACATTTATAGAACTTGATAGGATATAAATAAATGGGGCTGAAGAAAGCATGAAGCAGAAGGGATGAGACAGGTGGGATAAGAAGAAGAACCATAACAAGACCAGCAATAACCAAAGATCTGAGTGAATTGCAGAAGAAAGGCAACTTCCCACTGGCCACCTAGGTAACTACACCAAATGCATTGTTTGCTTAGGTTGGTCACCAAATGCTCTGATGGACTCAGGCTGCAGGCTAGAAATGCATAGCTGAAGTTGTTGCATACATAAACATCTCCCCGGCCTCCTGAGAGTGACAGAGAGGCTTTGAGAAAGATATCTGTTCCTCTCTTGAAGCAGTTCTTCTCTTGAAGAGTCTTGAACGACTGTAGTTTTTAACACAGTGTATTCAGGTTAACTTACACCCATTTTGCTTTGCTTAATATGCCTGATGTAAATAGTTGCAGTTCATAAGAGAATCAGGTGTCCTTTCACTGAGGACAAGAACCTCGGCCAAATGAATGGGGCAGACAGATGAGGACAACTAACAGCTTCTGCCACTCATTTTTAATCTACATCTACAGGTCTGGAAGGGCCCTCAGATACTTAACATTGGGAGAGATTAAACTGTTCATGTTTTTATCATGGCAAGCAGCTCAACTAGAAGACAGTCTCCATGTGGAAAGCCTGGGTTTCAGCACCAAGTATCCTAGCATTTGAGTCATCTGAGTTCAAGCTGTGTAAGAAAAGGAAGAAGTGTTTCAGTGCCACTCACCCAGTCCAAGCCTCTTGCCTGGATTTTGTTTTGAGTCCAATACTAGTCTGAAGATTTTTCAGATGAGAATTCATATGTCCCTCGTACCTACCAGTCTCCAAAACTTAAAAGCAATGAGACAGTTTCCCTTTGCAGAGGGGCTCCACCATCAGTGGACCAGTCTCATGATCTGTAGCTTGACTTTATTTTCTGCTTTAGTGCTTATTAGATGCAGTATTTGTAAGCCTTAAATCACTTTTCATGACAGTTTAATTCTGGTGAAAGTGTGAAGGCCTGACTCAGTCTACCCCATAATTTTCTTCAGAGCAGGAGACAATAAGAACAGGCTCCCTTGCTTCAGCATAGCCTTTGCCCTGATCACTGCCTCCCTTTCTGTCATCCCAACCTCATTCAGACATGACCAGTAGGTAAATCTTAGGGATCCAGATACTAACTCCTGATGTACTGAGGTCCTTCTGACTGTATAATTTCATTTTTAAGACAATCAAGATAAGACAAACTACTAAACTTGTCAACAGCTTGTCCGTATTGACAGCATGTTTGGCTGATTTACAGATAATCAGCTTATTGGGTAGAAAGACTATTGGGAATTTTAGTTGTTTCCTTAATGAAATAACAGCTCCTCAGTCAGAAGTTATTTACAGTGGCCGTACTCCTAGCAGTAGAGATGAAAGATTATGATTCTGTTTGTCCTGTGATTACCTTATGCAAGTTAATTTTGAGTTATATCCATGTGCTGACTGGTAATTTGTTTCTTAGGTTGAGATTCAGCTTACATTACCCAGATATCTCAAAATTTAATATCTAAGAGTAAACTCTAGACAACTTTTTGAGGCAAAAGGAGAACATAAGCAATATCTACCTTAGTATGTAGACAAACAGAATTGGACTTATAGAGGGAAACAGTCCTAATATCCATGCTGTATCCATTTCAGAGGGATTTAACTTTGCTCTGGTTTGTTCCCATGTTTAATACCCTTTCCTAGTTATAAAACATCAAGTGTAATTCAAAAGTTTATCTTCTGCTTTAATTTCACTTGAAAGGAAACTTGTTTGTGTACTCTGAGACCAAACCAACTGATGAATTGTGATGAACTGCAGTGTACTAAGAGGAGATGATCAAGAGAGTAACATCAAAAGGGCATTCCAAATTCCCAGATGAAAGTACTGAGGTATATTCTTCTTTTAGTCACTGCCAGATGGTGATCTGTTTCAAAATTACCCTATTAAAAATCCCATTTCTCTGCTTTGACTATAGAAAGTGTCTAGGTAAATTGATCAGGTTTAATTTTTGACACCTTTATTATAGCAGATGAATGCCCTTTTTTATATGGTAGCACTGATGGACCCAAATATATTCCAGGGTCTTATTGGCCAAAGCACTATAAAAATACATGTAGTGAGATACAGATGTGCCCTTGATGCTAAACATGCAAGACAGAACTGGAATATGTGAGAAAGGGGTGAAATGAAAAAATGTTAAGCACTGAATGTACAGGAAAATGTAGTAAATATACAGTGAGACCTCTGAACTGAAAGATGCTTTTGAAATGTACTTTTTTCAGATGCCATAAATTGATGCAGCTCCAGTGAATCTGAGGGATGTAAACACACCCAAGGTACAGCCACCGCTCCTGAACCAGCATTACCCAAATTAGCACATTGGTTTGCTCCAGACGAATCTCAAAAGTACCAGCAGGTGAGCTTCACTTCTGGCTCTTGCTTACCATAGGCTTGTGACTCTGAAATCAGCTCAGGAACCAGGTGTTCCTGCCCCAGAAGATTTGGTGCAAATAAGAAATTTAGCCTCCCAAGGCTCAACTTGCAGAAACAGTACAGCTCAGAAAACTTTGAGGTAAAGCCTAGTTATTCATTTCTCCCAGTCATTGCCACAGTAGTAAAATGCAAAGCCAAGGAACTTCCATCCTCTTAGGCTTCTCCTGAACCCAAGGCAACAAATCTGGCTCCAAGACAGAAAAAATAATAATAATAAAAAAATAATAAAAAAATGACTGTCTATTTATCCCCTAATGAAACAGAGTCAAGACAAGAGCCACAGGGAGAAACAGGACATGGTGGTGGAGGGAAGAACTAAACTGCCTGCTCACTTGAAATAAAGCAGGACAGATTACGAGACTCATGTACAATTCTCCACGGTCCCTAAAGTCTCTTGCGAAAAGGTAGAAATGAACTAATTTATTAGTAAAATCACATCAGGGGCAGTAATTTCATGTTAGTGAATTTACATGTAATAACATTAGATTTCCAGCCCTCCATATCAGCACACTGTGGCCCTCTTGGATGATGAATGAGCTGCCTAAAGAAAGATGATGGTTTGATTGTTTTCACAGTGAACGGATCAGCATTTTAATTTCTTGCCTCTGTGTTTATTGCTTATTTGGCCCCTTGCTCAGCTTGTAAAAACTTGGCTAAATGGAAATGAATAAATGTAATTACTGCGGGTGACAGTGGTAATCTGTGTGGGTTTTTCATATTGCCTTTGCCAACGTTAATCTAATCACTAGAGAATATGTGTCACTGCACAAATACACTGACAGAAAGCAGAGTCCTCCGTCAGTGCCAAAGACACAGAGGCTGCAAGGAGTTCCTGCCAGTGGGGGTCTGTTGCTGGGACAAGGCATTAGTGCACTGGCCTATAGATGATGCATATCATCACCTTTAAATACCATACAGGCTGCCCAGGAGAAAGAGATGTGATACAAACCAGTTCTAGAACTGAATGCAAGCTTTTCCCAAATCGCTGTCAGATTTCTCCATGAGGCTGGACAGTCACTGGGTATGTTATGATGACCCCTCAGATGATATCTACTCACTACTTTGCCCCTAAGCTCTGTTGGATGTGAGCCAGTCTTTTAGCCTATGTATGGATGGCACACACTCCTGTGGGGCTGCACAGCTGGGACTGGTCCACTAGGCTTTTCCACAGCAGCATGTAAAAAAATGTACATCAGAATAACAGACATGCTGCCTAAGGCTTTGTTGGGCAGTGCTCTGAGCAAACAGATCTAGTGCTTGACAAGTGTGGATAGATGCATTTTTGGAGATACCATCTCTGTGTTATTAACAAACAACAGAGATTCAGAGGGATTGATTGATTTTCCAAGTATCACATGAGCAATGGGATTCAGCTCCAGGTTTAAACACCTTTATTTAAATACCTATACATATAAATATATAGATGTGAGTTGTGTATTGAAGCCCCCTTTCCAACCAATGGAATTCACAGGTTGATTCAGCTGCCTAAATGTAGAGGTTCAGTGCCATTTAAAATGTCCAAGGGTATCTGCATAGACCTGACAGACATGATACAGGGTTTATGGGACACAAGACGTTTACACCCTTCTGACAAGATAGCTGGAGGCATGGAAGGACACCCCTCACCTGCATTCCTGCATTTAGTCAATGAAGACCAGAAGGTCATTCAACGGCTCAAAAGTAGATGTCTACCTCAGAGTAAGTTAAACTGTTCCCTCAACTCCATAGTCTAGGTATATATTGACAATGATGAGCACATAGACATGTCACAGTCCCATTACTGGGCCATCTGAAATACGTTAGGGTTCACCAGATGGCCTTTGACAGTCCCAAAGAGTTCAGTTCTCTTGTAATTCCACCCCCATACAGATATCTTGAATATGCTGGGCAGTCTCACACAGCACTGGGTGTGTGAGCAATTGAATAGAATCCTCAGTATCCCTATCAATACTTACATTTTGGATACCTTCACTTAGATTCGTGTACCTAGAGCTGAAATTTGCTTAATTGAACAAAACAAGATGTCCCAACTCCCAGACAAAAACTCTGAGTTAGGTTGAAGCTTTGTTCTTTTAGGAAGCTAGCCACCACTTTTTATTTATTCCTGAACCTCCTGAGCCTCCTTCATTGCCTTACTTGATTTAGGGAAGGGGGAGGGAGGAGGAGGATATCACAAAGCAGAAAACTTCACTTAAGCTAAACTTAATAAGGCTGAAGATTTTGTCCATATCCTGCTGAAACCATAAATGGAGACAGTCTGTGTATGTATCTCACATTCAGGAGCGTGTGAGAACCCAAGCACTTTTATATGCTCAAGTTAGCATGCAAATACATGTCAGGAACTGTGTGCTTCAATGGTTATTAAAAAGTTTTCTAATTCCACAGCTTAATACTTTTGCTAAAACTTCTCTACTAAAATGCAAAAGAAACATAAAGTTGGAAGAGGCATGTGCAGAGTAATTGGCATATCTTTTAGGCATGCTGTTCATCATCTGACTGTAGCTGTTTGTTATTATCAGATGTTTGCGGCTCCTCAGGGGAGTTGTTTCTGAGGGACAGGACAATAAGAAGAGAATACTAGGTCCACAGATGCTCCATAAGTTGTTCTTTTATTCCTTCATATATTTTATCGAAGTTGCAGAGAGGAATTAAGAAAGACTGAAGAAGATTCTACAGTGATTCTTACCTCAGTAGTAAACCTTTAGTGAAGTTTATATGCCCTGGGGTTTAAACAAGGATCCAGAACAGCTAAGAGGATATAGCTATAACTATTATATGAAAAGCTTTGTCACATGCCCAGAGGGCTTATAATTAGTAAGGAGAGAGACAATGCTAGAACTTATTGCTAGCGTGTTACCAATTTAACCCATGATTTTGAATTGGTTTCCAAATGTTTGGTGAAGCAGTTCTGGGTGTTCATGACACATGATGATATTAACTTCTTCATCTTTTGCTTAGCTCAAGTGAGATGAATAAGATGAATAACACTATAAAAACTCATGCATAGGGACATCACCTGTGACTGTTCTTCCCTTGGTGAAAGCAAAGATATGGGACATAAAATTAACATAATAGTTCTCCGACACCCCTAATACCTAATACCATCTGACACCCCGGTTACCTCTCCCGTCTCTAATTACCTGAACTGTACACAAGAGCATAAAACAGATAATAAGTAATACTCCATTTTAGGATTGGAGAAATGATATACAGAAGCCATATCTGTACTAGTAAATTAAACATTGCCAGGACACACTCTGCCCCAAAGCCATCAATGTGACCCTTAGAATTAAGCTCTCCTGGTTTCCAGAATAAGGCAATTAAACCCAACTGCCCACTAGGAATGGTTCACAGCTCTTGCTAACTCCTAAAACACACCCAGGAATCCATTAGGAAGGGCCTCAGTTCACTTGTCTAAGTCACAATGTCAGCAATTCCAGTGCCGTGGTGGTGGCCACTGCAAATGCACTCTGAGATACGTGCATGAGATGATTTCTTCACTGCCAGATAGTAAGAATCAACAGTTGTTCTAGGATCTGAAATTCAACTGTTCAGAAATAATTTTAGATGTGAGACTACCTCCTTGTAACAAAGTCCAGCCCTTCACAGCTCTTGTCTTTATCTCTTCCCCGTTGTACCTGAGGGCTACTGCCTTGCATCTCTTAACCACTCTTCCGAAATATAATCACTTGTATGCTTCTGCTGCTCTCTCAGTTTGTCTTCTCTAGGTCAGTGTTGGATGGATGAGGCTCCACACGTGGCAGTCAGTTTCAGTACCATTGCTTCAGAACTTTCGGAGCATTTTCCTTGGAGATGCCTGGATTCAGATTTCCAACCTCTGTTGTACAATCCCCAGTGCTTCTAGGGTCATGGTCAGTGTGTACAGAGACAGATTTTCCTGTCTTCATCATCTGTATAGCTGTGCTCACAACCACTTCTCATAACCCCTAGAGGCTAGGCAGCCACTTAATCTCTTCCTCAACTCTTTCATTGTGCCTCTTACACTCACTTGGATTTCTTTGACTTAGACTCTTTTGTGCTTACTTCTGGCTGTTCTACACACAGTTTATTCACCACTTCAACTAAATCAGTTTAGAAACCAATTTAGTTAAATCAGTACAAACCCCTTGGGTAGACCCAGATGGAGAATACCTTTAATTGATTTAATATAAGTCACATGATTTTTTAGTCAATATGCCCTATTTTCTTGTTGATGTGTACCAGCAATACTCCACCATCAGCATGAACACTGTCTCTCACATCTTTTAAAGGGAGAATGCTGCCCCAGGAGAAAATAAGTCCATATATGTTTTCAAAGTATTTGAATAAAGTTTTCATTTTCTCCTTTGCTCTTCCTCCCCCCTCCCAGTGAGTAGATGCCTTCTATGCTTCATATAATTCACATTTTTTTTAATATAATGATTCATCTGAAGAAGTGAGCAGAAGACTCTGCAGAACTGTAATGGCAGAGAAAGACAACAACGCAGTGCAGGTCACTAGTGGCTTGGAAGCTCTAACTATCCTCTGACTAAATTAAAAAAACTTGGAAAATGAGTCCCTTTCACACTTTCACATTTTATCAACCCTTACATTAGCGAGGCTGAGAAGAGAGCCTAGGAAGCAGGGCTGAGATGTCCTTTCAAAGGATTCTCCTGAGCAAAGGCTGAGAGAAACTGGAGTAGAAAAGGAATCCACCGTGCTGTCCATGTATGTATGTTGTTGCCTGAGATCTTTGTATCTTGTGTGCTGTACTTCATAGACATTACATTGTTGTTTATGCAGGAAGAGTAAAAAAAAAAAATAAATAAAAATAAAAGATCTTAATTAATTAAAGGTGGGAATTTAAATTGCATTCAGTCAGATGTAATTCTAAAGGAGCCTTAACTCTGTCTTGCTTCACCCAATGTTAACCTGAATGAGGCAAAACTGAATTAAAGCCCCTTTAATTCTGAATGAGGGAGTCCACACAACATTTTAATTTAGTTGAACTAATCCACTTCAAAAATTAATTCAGATTAATTTTCCTCAGTATCCCTGAACAGATCTGCAAAGCTGCCTGAGGGAGTTGGGAGCAATTTCCCTGTATAGGCAAATTGAATGAAATAGGCTCCAGTCCAATGGCAACTCTACAATAGTGCCTTGTGTGAGCACTGTTATTCCGGAATTAAATAGAGAATTATTTCAGATTGTCTGTTATGCTTTATACCCTCATCCTAACTTCCTTCACAATAATTTCCTTAATCCCAAAGACATGAGAATTGAACCATGAGATTTCTAAATCCCATACTAAATTCTCACCCACAAAATTAAACGACAACATGGAATAGCAATTTAGGTTCTAGTTATTTTTGTAGGAAGCATTCCTTACCAAATGAAAATAAACATGATCTTTCTGCCTTCGCCCTACTCTGAAGGGCTTTGAATTTCAATATATCTGGGACTAATTGGAACCCTGCAAATCAGACAGACTTGAAACTCTGCAGCTCAACTTACATTGAACTAAGTGTAGTGATACAAGCATACAATTAAAAAAATAAAATCAAACGTGTCTAGGGCATAGACTTCCTTTCTTCCTTTCTTCTTTTCTTTCTTTCTCTTTGGAAATTTCTGTGTTTCAAAACACAGAAAAATTGTACTTTTATAACAGAAAATGTTTTGGATTTATTTTTATCAACGTGTAAATAAATGGATTCTTTTAAAGAAAATTAAGCTATTTAAACAATGGCCCAAAATCCTAAAGCAAGAGAAGAATGATGTTCAGCATTTTGTCCCAACATCATACTGCAACTCATGAACTCATGATAGTATTCTCACTTTGAGGCAACCAGTTTCAGAAAATCAATAATCATGCAGTAGCTCTTGCAGAAGGAACTGCAGGCACAAAACAGACCTATTTGCCTCTGGGAAACAGATTTTACTACTGACGTTCACTAGAAACAGTGATTTTAGGTCATATAGATCAGTGAAACAGGTGAAGGTATTTCTTGCATTTTCTTTGTTACTCCTTTGTTTTAGCATCTTTATTTTCCTTTGTGCATCAGATAAAGTAGTCATGTTTAAAGTACGTAGGTTTCAGATACCTCTTGCAATCTGAATGAGAAAAAGCAGTATGTTCTGCTTTGATCATATGGAGAGAGTGTTGTGAAAGAGAGGAGCTTGCTACAGCAAGTAAACTGATATTAGAAGGTAAATTCTTCTTATCTAGTCATTATCTTTTTTTGACACCCAGCTGTTAAAGCAATGGGTGGAAAAATGTCTCATTTTTCTTCAACGTCCTGTTGGTGGCAGCAGTTACAGTACATTTCATACATCAGCAAAAGTAAGGGTCTGTTCTGATCAGGTAGCTCCAATATGCCATTTACAGGAGAGAGCTGAGCTCAGGTGATTGTCTCCCAAAAGCTGATGACTTTGCTGTGGCTTAAACCATTCAGCTTATTCAGAAAAATACAGTGAAAGTAGAAGGAATAAAATAAATAAATAGATAAATAATAATAATAATAACAAATAAGAAGAAGAAATAATAAGAAAAACCATGTCCCAGGAGCATTGCAAGGCTATGCTTGAGAACAAGAGCTTATTTACTCAGCTGAAGTCACTCTCATGAGGGGCTGCCTTTATTAGGATTTGTTGTGGACACCTGCTCTGGAAATGAAGCCTCTTTAAGTTAGGTGGGCATATGATTATTGAATGTGAGAAAGTTCTTGAAAATATTGGTCTGTGTTTGACGATGGCAGTTAGTGACATTGTGACTGCAAAGATATAATGTGTGGAAAGAGACCTTGAACAAAACGAAGCAAGGAAGTATTTTATCTCCTTAAAGGAAGAAAAAATGAAGAAAGAAAACAAACAAACAGGGAAAACAAACAAACAAACAAACAAAAAACACTCCCTTTCTGGGGGGTTTGCTAGCCAATAATATGGGGCAATTTTCCAAGAAAAGAAGATGCTTCGACAGTATTCATGTCTGATCAACAGATCAAATTTCCTTTCAAAGAAAAAAAAAAAAAATGTTAGTGATAAATTCTCATCCAGGCCACCCCATCATTTACTGAGAGGGGGAAAAGCACTTTGCATTGGCTCGGAGGCATTACACACATATCACGCAGGGAAAACAGATTAGGGGAAAAGACAGAAAGGAGGGTTTTTGCAGCTGTGCTCATATCGTGTCGGGCACCAGGTCTGACAGAGCTGCCCGTGGAGTTGGCATATCTGAGTAAATCTGTACTGGGAAGCCTTTCTGCTTAGACTGTAAAGTGCAGCCACTGAGGAGATGTTTCACACACTGCTCAGGCAACTTTTCTGTGGAGGTGGCACCTCCCGATGGACAGATAGGATCAGTCTTCTGGGGTCAATAGGCCTGTGCACTCCATGGTGGCTCACCTAAGGACACTGCTTTGTTTTCACAAGGCTGTTGAGTTTTCAGAAAAGACAAAAATTGGGATAGAGATCCCTTGAGAATCTACTTTCATGAGTAGATTAGCTGAGGTACCAAAAAAGAAAAAAGAAAAATTCCAGGAAGAAGGATACAGGGGTTGTTTTATCACAAAAGCTCGTATATGAGTTACTGGTAAGTCATGTATGACCAAATGATAGGTAGCTCACAGTTCTGGTCTTCCTTAGACCTGGCACTATTACATAAATAACTCTTCAGGTCTAGCTAGATACTGGGACTTCCAAGATGCATCCTACCCTTCTTTCTGTCTAATTCCTATAGGGAAAAGAGATCATTGTTAGTTTAACAATAGGATGAAAAGATGAATTTTTACAGACTTCTTTGCAGTAAATGAAATAATTCAGAGGTTCATTTTCGGACTCTTTTCCTAGTTCTGTCTCTGAATCTCTTCTATACCTCCAAGGCCAAGTCATGGACTGGGCTGATGCCCTTTGCCCATATGTTCACATCATCCCATGAAGGATATATGTATATAAGGATATATATATATATACATAATATATATCAGCCTACAAGTTCAAGTTCCCCATGGATCCCACCTACCCTGTTGATACACAGCACTGAGTCCTGATCCCCTTATGAGATTGAACTATTTGGGAGAGTGAGACCAGGTGTGTCCCATCCAAAAGCAGACATGCATGTGCTAAGAAGGTGATGTGTGCTTTTTTCTTGCAGGTTCAAGGGTTCCAATACCCTGCTTCTGAGAGAGATGGGGTCAATGTGAAAAGGGAGTGAATTTGGATTTGGTAATCAATATGATAGAAAAAGTAACAGAATTTGACTTGAAGCAATTTATTCACTTCATGACCTATATCAGCTTCTACTAATTTAGAGACAGATTTCTCCATTTTGCCATGATTTATTACTCTTTCATTTAAAAAAGAAACCAATAGTACAGTTATAATATTTTATTATTTTCTTTTTTTTCTGTCATAAAGGGATGTTTCATCAACATCTCCTCTCTGAGTTTTGCCCCTTTCCTGTCCAGTATTGGAGAGACTGGAGAGAGTATGTATGAAGAGGGAGTTTAAAGGAACAAACAGGGAATCTTGTACTCCAGATACAATTGTGTCTTCTATACCATTTTGTGGGTGGGGAGTGGGTCCCGATGCTCTATTGTATTGCTGAGAAAACTTAATTAAGAACTTTAAAAATAATTTAATCTCTGTTTCTGCCTTGCAAGGTTAAGAGTTTGTACACTGAGGACAGCACTGGAGCTCGGTAAGAAGAATTGGGGAAGTATTTCATATCTATGCATTGCAAATACTTTTGCATAACAAGCACTCAGTGCAAGCTGTTTAAACTCACTTTTCCTAAACAAACATTCTAGAAAGCAGAGAGTTTTCAGCATTTGCAGGGAGCCCCCAAGCTCCCATTGCCAGCTCGCAAAGCTGGATTGTCTCCCTTGCAGGCAGCAGTAAAGTTCCTTGGAAGAAAATGAGAAGAGAAGAAAACAAAACAGACAAACCTCAAAGTCCCCAAGGGAATGAATAGAAATAAACACAGTCAATGTGGAAATCAGTGTTGATTCCTGCCATCAGATTCTCACTCAGTTTGACCTCAGGAGCTGTGCTGACAAGTACCAGAGGCCAGGGAGTCAGAAAAAAGGTAAAACAAGTGACGTGTTGTACAGCACGGACAACTGAAGAGTTTTTAAGGAGTATCATGCCTTGAAGTTGTTAATATAAACCACCTTCTAGTAGTTATACTTAGCTACTATTTAGCTAAGCAATAGTGGTGGAACTTCTTCTACTGTATAAAGCCATTAGAAAACCCTGAGCTTAAGGAAATATCCACAGCTTTTCACTCAGTGACTCCCACTAGACCTCTACAGCCCCAGATCACACAACTTGACCCAACTTGGACAGATCTAGCAAATTAAGGCTCAGATTAATCTCACCAGGCTATCTCTGTCTTAAATTTAAGCATCTAATCTCATCTAGATCCCGAAGAGGACAGAGGCACCTCCAGTAAGGATCTGTTACCTGTGATTGACATCTCTCTCAGGAGAGGATGATACCAGAAGCAACTGTGTCTATCATCTGACAATCTAAAAGTTTGGGGAGCTAGCACAGGCAAGGCAGCTAATAGTTTCATTTCTAGAAATAAGTGAGATCAACCCAGACCTAAATTCAAATCTAAATTCAAAGTGAATCTCAACCAATTTTAGCTTCTCACAAACCAAATTAATGTAATTCCATTTAGGAAATTCCTGTGGGTAGTATGTAATGCTTTATGTTATCAGACTTAGTGCTTTGTTTTCAGTGCAAGGAACCTTCTCTGAGTTATTTTCTGTAGAGATTTATTCCATAGTTCCTCAGAAGGAGAAGACATTATCTCATTAAAAGTTGCTATTCTGTTAAAAATAAAAAAAAATAATTAAAAAAAAAAAATCTGCCCTTTCTCAAATTATTTCACTTTGTATGACCCCACTAATAGATGTCATCATCCTTTACAGAATTTAGACTTCTCTTCCATGCCTTTTTAACTTTATACTGCATCTCCTACAACATTTTCTGGCAATGAATAGCCATTTGCCATTTCCTTGCTTTTCCAGGCAAGGATTTTGTGGTGCATTTGGAAATGCAGTTAGCCCTGTAATTGTCAGGGAGAGAGAGTAAGAGACATTTGACTTAATCTTGAAAGGTAGCATATCTGTTTGCAAAGCAAAATACTTCATTTTTTAAGTTTTGCTGATTAATTGGTGTTTTCCAAATGTCAGAAAAAAATCTGTCCAGGTTTAACAAGAACACATATGAAAGTTTCAAATGCCAAAGTGTGGGTCAAGCCACATAAGAATTCTCGTGTCTTAAACAAGCAGCTAAATGGATGAACTGAGAAGAGGAGCATCATCTGTCCCATTAGCCGTCAGCTGCTTATTGCCCTAGGCAAAGGCAACATATTGGGGGACTTTGTTATATTTTCTTCTTCACTTGGCTAGTTCTGTTTGAGTCAGTGGTTTAGACTAATTACTAGAAAATAAATAATAAAATATTTAAGAGCCTCAGCAGGAGTGAATCTCTTTGCATAGAGAAAGAACCAGTTTAGACCTCAGTGAACTCACATGGAGCCACCAAACTTTTCAGCAAAGTTAGCAAGAACAACATCAAAAATTTAGTTAACTTTGTTCCAATCCTAGTCATTTCATCAGCACCTGGACATCCTGACAGTAGCCACCTTCAATTTCACAACACATGAAGAGGTGTTTTGTGTGCTACCTAGAGCTTCACTTCTTGTTTTTCTAGAAGTGGTAGAACATTGCTCTGATGATAACAGAACTGTAGACATTTAGACCTAAATTATCCCCACTGAAGTTAATGATGGCACTAATCTTTTAGTTTTACCTCATTTGTTTAAAACTATGATGTCAGCCCAAATTTATCCTCCAGCATCTCTCTGTAGGTAATAGAAAGAAACAAGCATTTTCTGAGAGCAATTCATCTAATCTACCTTTGATAAGTATTTTAAAAAGAGATTGGTTATCCTCTTCAGTTACCTTTATTACTCTTTAGGGATTTTAAAAGAAACATTGCAGATTAAAATTCTAATTTAAACACCATAATTATGTGTCCTTAAATCAGGTAAACAAATCTAAATGTCTAAAATCTAAGAAGGATAATGTTTTAAAATAAAATTTTAAAGTGTAAGGCTTCAAATTCTTTCCCCAACACACCATCCTAAATTAAACACATAACTGGAATATCTGAATTAAGATTATAGTTGTTCCAAAAAATAATAATAATAATAAATCAGTGAGAAGTATAGGCACTTCACAAGAACATCAGAAGTGTTAATAATCTGATGTATTTTAGCAGTACCTTAGTACAGGAGGAAATACAAGTGCTTCTTTATCTCCATTGACTCTGAAGGTGTTGCGATATAGCTATAGCTGGACACAGATGTCTGATGTGCAAAAACTTATCTGTGGGCATATGAATCCACCTGATGATACTATTTATACTTAACTGTTTCTTTCTTCCTTAAATATCCTTGTGGATCTCCAAGAGTGTGAATTCAGATCCTGTCCCCAACAAAAGTCCTGTCCCCTCTACTCTGCCGTGGTCAGGCCTCACCTGGAGTACTGTGTCCAGTTCTGGGCTCCCTGGAAAGACAGGGATCTCCTGGAAAGAGTGCAGCAAATGGCCACAAAGATGATACGGGGCCTGGAGCATCTTTCCTATGAGGAAAGGCTGAGAGATCTCAGAAGAGAAGAATGAGAGGGGATCTTATCAATCTGTACAAATATCTGAGGGGTGGGAGACAGAAGGATGTAGCTAACCTCTTCTCAGTGGTTTGTAGGGGTAGGACAAGGGGCAATGGCCGCAAGATAGAGCACAGGAAGTTCCACAACGACATGTGAAAGAACTTCTTCACAGTGAGGGTGACGGAGCACTGGAACAGGCTGCCTAGAGAGGTTGTGGAGTCTCCTTCTCTGAAGATATTCAAGGCCCGTCTGGATGCCTACCTGGGCAGCCTGCTCTGAGGAACCTGCTTTGCAGGGGGGTTGGACCTGATGACCTTTCAAGGTCCCTTCCAACCCCTACAGTTCTGTGATTCTGTGATTCTGTGAAAAGGCTGGAAAGAATCTGTGTTGCTGACTATGATACAGCCTTAAAAGCTATTATTCAAGCACAAAGAGGGCTTCAGAAATCAAGATGTTATCTCTGCTTTTCCATTTTCAACTGTCTCCATCTCCAGTTAAAGAATTGTTTGATTTTTTTTTTTTTTTTAAATATATCTACCCTATTTGACCTGTATCGGAAATGTCATTAAATAAGATGTGCTTGGCACTGATACAATAGCTTCAAAGATATTGTTGTAAGAACTGCTGAGCATGTCTGGTAAACCTACCAGCACAATGTCTCTCTATTCTAATGTTTCTAGAAGACTGTAATAATTAGGCAATTAAATATATTCAAACAAATGGAAGTTATTGAAGTTTCTGGAAAAGTTAGAAATTATGTTATAAGAAGTGTCAGAAATAGGAACTTTGGGAAATTTGCACTGGAACATACACGTCATTTGTTGTGTGGGGAAAAAAATAAAAATAAAAATAAAAAGCTTTATATATTTATTGGACAGAATGGGAAAAATTTGGGACAAAATAAACTTAAACACTGTTTTAGGAGAATAATGGATAAACTAATTCTAATTTTTTTCCCCTAATTATGTTGGGCTATATTCATATATTCAAAAATCACTTTTATCATGGTTATTTTTGGTCTATGTTCAACATTCCTTAAATGATGCAAGGAAGTCTACAACCAGCTTAGCAGAATCTTATGCTGTTTCCATCTTACACTTGATTTCTAAATGTGGAATAAGTATTTTCTGTTGCCATGGACTTTGAGCTCTAAAGATTAGCTCTAATTTAGAAACTGAATAGTTGTAATGGCTTGTGACTCATTGCTTATCTGAAACAAGCATTAAGCCCAATAAAAATATTCACTATGACACTGTGTATCCAAACCTGTTGATCACTCCCAAACATAGGTATAACCAAGGGCTTGTCCCTACCACCATAATAACATGAGTACTAAGGAGGGAGTTGATCTGGGCATCTTGGCCAAGCACCATCTGATTGATGAGCTTCAATGTGTTTATAATTGAGCTAATGGCAAACTACTTACCAACAAACAGCCTGTTGTTTTTTGTTTGTTTGTTTTTTTCCATACAAATAATCATACATTTTTTCAAAAATATAGTTTAACTGAAAGGATTTTAAACAAAACATGTAACAGCTATTCATTTCAAAACCAATAAATTTGGGCATTAAAAAAGCTGCCAACTGTGTTTCTAGCATTGTGAAAAATTTTCAATACAACCTGTATGTCATGAACAGTATATATCTTGGGTGAAGAGAGATGAAAAGACATGCAAACAAGTCACTATAAGATTTGCAGCACAGTGTATGAATTAATCTTCCAAAGCTAAGACTGGATAGTTAGTCTTAACTGAATTAGAATCGCTTTCTTATTCAAATCTCATAGATTTCAGATAGTGATGGCATTGTTCAGGAACTGGCTGGGCATCGGTCTGCCCATGAAAGTGCTGAGTAATTGCCTTTTCATCCCTTACTTTGTTTTGTTATCTTTTTCTCTCCTTCCACCTCTCCTTCATTTATTTAAACACTTTTTATCTTGACCCACAAGCTTTCTTGATTTCACTCTTCCTTTCTTTTTCCTCAAAACCCTGGTGTGCGTGGGAGAAGTAAAGAAGCAGCACTATGGTGTTTAGCTGCCTACCACTTTTACCTCACAACATGACATTAACAGTTTCTAAAAATGTTTCACAGAAGTCTCATGATACTTCAGTAAATATGTATTCTCAGTGACTGTTTAAGTCAATTTCATCTTGTTTCTTAGCCTCATTTGTATGGTCCCAAATCAAAATCAGATCACATTTAGTTGATTAGAGACTAACAAATGTTGCCTTTACTCAAAATTGCTTGGTAACAGAGAACTGAATTTGTTATATGATATTTCCACTGAAATATGTCTTTAATTGAAAAAATGAAAAACTCCTTTACGCTGTGTAATTATTTTCTTAAAGAATAAGGAAAGATTGGATGTAAAAATGAAAAATGCAAGTAGAAGATGGAGAGAAGGAAACACATAGGTGAACCTTCATATTCACATAATTCATTTTTGGAAATGGATGATTCCACTTTCAACATCTGCTTAATCATCTCACGGAGGTCTAAATTTCAGCCCGTCATTCAAATCTGTAAGCATGTGAATGGTTTTATACACATCAGAAGTTGATGAAATGAAGATGAGGATGATCTTAAAACTCGCAAACCTTCGTATTTGACCAGGATTCTGTTATGTGAAGCCACCAATCATTAAAATGTCAAATAAATAAATAAACAAATAAATGTCTAATTTGTGAAATTTGATTCATTTTTGGTACATACATTATCAAATGCAGACAAGGAAGTAGAAAGAGACAATGAGACAGTTTTGGCTGCTACAGTTGCACCTCTGCTAGCAAACTGAACCTTAGGTGCCTGACTGGTGTCCCATACAGTCGTTCTATATTCCAATTGTAGTCACTGAGAAAGGTGCTGTCAGATAGCAATTTAGCCCAGGCTAGATCTGAGCTGCTCTCTGGAGAAGCCTATTTCTTTCCACTGATTACAGAGGGAGCCTAGGGCAACTGTGTGTCTAACACAGGAGCTGCAGTTAAGCTAAATGAATGAGGACCACAATAGCCTGCATGCCAGTAAGGTATAGTGTTTGGAGGCTTAGCCCTGCCACTGTCATCAGAATCAATTATATTCCTGAATAAATCAATTAAAAACTGGTTAATCCCAATAGAAAGAGAGAAAAGGTCCTTTGTGAGGAGACTGGAATCAAGTTGTATATATATATATATATATATATATATATATATATATTTTCAACAGGAAAGTCATGGCTGGACTCCAAAATATTTTATGTCTCATATATTTTTCCTCACATTTTCTTCTGGTACATTCATACATTCATCTGTTTATTTCTTTAATGACTTTGGTGCTGGTGAGAGATGCTGGATTGATGCCTTGGGGAGAAAAAAGTTTTTTATTTGTCCCCAGGCGTGCTATACCCACGCTCCATAACCATGTGCCTTCTCCTGACCTGAAAGGACCACCTTTAAGGGTGAGAAAGTAGTTTAGTTTCTGTGCCTTTTTAAACTTGCTCTTTCCTTTGGATCTACCAGCAAGGGACAGAGGGTCATTAGCACTTATTTTTATAGACAAGGGCACACTGTCAGGAGTTTCATTTCATATCCAAAGCTTGCTCGTAAATCTTGTTGGACTTGAAATCTCACAATAGAAGGCTTTTTTTATACAGCAACTGCTGGTTGGCTAGAAGTACTGTTTCTTTCAGTGTCTTTTGTAACCCTATTTCAACTCAGGAAATTATAAAGGTCATGAAAATAAAATAAAATAATTAAAATAAAATAAAGTAAGATAAAATAAAATAAAGTAAAATAAAGTAAAATAAAGTAAAATAAAATAAAAGTAATAAAATAATAATAGATTAATGGCAAGAACTTTAAAACTCATTCTACACCTCCTTCTCATTCTCTCAGTTCCTCATAGAATTCACTCAAGATGTCAGTCAAAAAAAAATAATTATATGCCATGCTTTCTTCTTATCCAAACTCTTTACTCTCCTTTATTTTGCTCCACAGTTAAAGGTGATTAGGTAAAGCTACCCACTTCTGACTGTTTCTCTTCATCCTCTGTATCACTTTTGGCAGTGGAAACCTCATGTGACATACCTGACCTTCAAGAGATCATTTTTCAGGCAAAGATTAATATTTGATGATGCCCCATGTTCCCTCCCAGGGCCTGAAAATGCTTCTTCATGAGAGAGGAAGGGTGCAGAAGGAGAAAGAGAGAAAGAAAAGGAAGGAAGGAGAAAATTATAAAGGAAGAATAAAAAACTGACCCATACTATCTTTCATGAATTTTAGGGAGAAAAAAATAAAAATTAGTGTTGGCTAAAGATGGTTGAAACATGGAATGTTACATTAGTCAGAAGTACCTATGGGTTAAAATGATTTTCTGAAAGTAGATCCCAGTCTCTGCTTTTTAAGCTGGCTTGATAAAGGGCTTTGATCCTGAGACTTTGAGAGATTCCCCATCTCAGCTGAAGGACAAACTCCCAACAGTGGGGAGCAGGAGAAGACTTACAAATGTTTTCTTTCTTGAAGGAAAGCAACCTATGCTCCTCTAATGTGGGTTACCCCCCCTCTGGTGTCATGTCTTCAAAGGACGAGAGGCAGCTTTGAAAACAGTATCCCAAATCTCAAGCTGGTTATGAGAACAACATGATTGCTATGGTTTTTTTTTCAGTACTTTGGGTTTCTGAGGAGCTTCTGATTTCCAGCATGTGTTTGTTCCAGCGCTCTCCATATGAACCAATCTGAGGGTCTGGATATGCAGAGCTCCAAGGGTAAATCTGTTGCAAGTGGTATCTGTAATGTCTCCTTATTAAAACCGCAAAATCAGAGCTGCTGTGCCTTCCCCTCTTAATGTACTTCTTTATTGAATCTGTCAATAAGCATCTCCCATTTTAATATTTGATAAATATAAAGAGATAGGAGTGCTGCAAAATACCCGTTATCACTCATTAACAAATCTAGGGCATCCTCCTCAAATTATCACGGCATGCACTCCCTCCATCTTTTCTCTTCTCATCCCCTAAAAAAAATTAAATACCAAAACAACAACAACAAAACAAAACACAGGAAATCTGTTACGGGAAATTGCTATTTTTGCTGCTATTATTACCATTATTTCTTTCCCCTCCCTCCACCCAGTCAGGAGTGAAAAAACAAAGGATGGTTAAGAGTAATTTGCCTGTAAAGACAACATTAAACATGTTCTGGTGCTGGCACTGGGTTTTTAACATCCACCCCTCCAACCATGTTGTCATTAAAACTTCATGGCTATCATTTTATTTATTTATTTATTAGCAGCAACCCCACCTCTCTGCTCAGCAACATTTCCTGCCTTCCCCATTTCAGCAGTCCCTGACCCCATTTCAGTCAATTTTCCATATCCTGCCTGTCTCGCATCCGCCAAGGGAACACACTGGTGCTGTGTTTATGCTAATTTTATGCTCTCTGAGTTGTGTCTGTTATTCAAAGCAGTTGAAGCAGTTATTGCCAGTAATCTTATTTCTGTGAGAGCCCCCGGGGCAGAGCAAGCCTCGGAGCCGGTCCTGCAGACCGCGTCAGAGCCATCACAGCCTGCTGGTAAATGGCAGCTCTTTCCTGCAGAATCTGATATCAGTTACTTTGCAAACACAGTAATAAAATGAAACAAATCAGATTTTCAAGTAAATAAACCAGACTTCAATGGCAACAACAATGGTCAGGACAACAGGATTTTAATAAGTGCTAGTATACAGAGGAAAATATCACAGTGCTGCATCCCTTCTTTCTGTTCTCCTTCATTCCACCCCAAAATTAGCTGTCCAAGTTCTGAAAGCAAAACAACAACAACAACAACAAAAAAAAACACCAGCAGAAGGGGGGCAGCTCTCCTGGTTGGTGAAAAAGGACGTTCACTGATGGTATGTATGGAAATTCCCCTGCAAAGATGTTCCTAAAGAACCAGGTCACTAAGCTATTGCATCAAGCAGCAGAATAAAAAGAAGATAAATTGCTAGTCCTGTTTTTTTTCTAACTCATAATATACATGGGAAATTCCACCAGGACTTCAATAAAGGACACGGTGATGGTACCTACCAAGAGAAAGTTGTTGACCTTCTTTTTGTTCAGAAAGCTGACTGTGATTCATGGTTTTGTCTTTCTGGGGTAGCTTGGGTGTGTGTTTTTAGGGTAGGATTTAAAGTGCCCATCACCTTTTCAATAAGGCTTTAAAACAAATAAACCAATCTACTTCTTTGATGCCTACCTAACAGCCAAACATTCAGATGACAGAAAAGGTGTTTTATTCTAAAACTGTGTTTAGATAAAAACTTGAAATTCTGCATTTTTAGATGGTCTTGCCTTGAAAAGTATTTAAAATTTTGTCAGAAAGCCAGTGGTTGAAAAAAAAATTGAGTTCTGGCCAATTTTTAGTTGCCAAAAATGCAAACTATTTTTCTCATAAGAAACATTTCCTACAGAAAACTCCAATTTAAGAAACATTTTTCAACAAGAAGACATTTCAAATGGAACATTTTCATGTTTTTCTACTGCCATCAACAGCACTCGGCTTTTATTGTGATGCTTAAGGCCATGTTTTCAGCCTACTGTGCTCTTTAGAAACTTCCCCAGTTACGTTGAGTCCTCTATAGCGGTAGGAGCTCCCATGTATAAATTCATATATGTATATATATCTCTATACATAAATAAAATATAAAATACTGTATTTGTCTCTCTATACTGTAGTTTTTTGTCTGTCAAGAGTGAGTAATAATGCTTCCATTTCATTACTCTTAAGTAATTTTTAAACTCTTCTGAAAGTCTCTGTCTTCTGTTCTGCACATTAAATCTCCTGAACAGCAGAAATTTTGCCTTGCTATCACCTTCCTCATATTTTATAGATCTGATATAAGGATTTTAAACTTCACTTTTTTCTTTTAAATCATGCAAGACCAATGGAAGGAACCAGATCACCCATGGCCTCCTTCTAGATCAATCTTGGTGATACCTATAACAGTAAATTAAATATGCCCCGATTATTCACTGTCCCTGAGGCTAATTCATGATGTCTGGCCACATCCATAATAAGAGTTCTTGGCCTCGAAACATTGTGGTCCCACATAAAATGCAAGATGGAAATGATGCCAGGTCCAGAATCCATTGCTAGCTTTCCTGAGCCAAAACAGCTCAGTGTTATCATCATTGGAGTTTCAAGGATAGGGAATGTTTCCTGGTATTATTTCATTTTGTAGCATACACATAGGCTACAGACTTTGGTCTTTTTTCCTGATTAAAAGATAAGACAAGCAGAATCTGTGAGGGTGTTTTTGATGATTTTGACTAAATTTGGATCAAGCTTTTATAGTGGTAATGGGCTTCAATAGTCTTTAATTATGACAGTGCAAGCCAAATTAGAAATCAGAGTTACTCGAATCAGTGACACAGAGAACAGATTTTGACACACCTTCTGTAAATCACAGCTGTATGTTAACTTTAACTAAACTTTAAGTCCTAGGCTGTTTTCCACTCCCTGATGTGTACTTTTTAAGCTTGTCCAGGTTGCAGTTTTAGCACTGATCCAAATATGTAAAAGACTTAGGATAAATGTGAAGTTCACAAGAGCTTTTCCTTCACCTTGCAGGCCAGGATTTCACCATCACTCTCCTACCTGGTCTGTTTAGCTACCTCTTGAGTGTGACACCATGTTCAGTGCAGTGCAGTTGAGCAGGGTAGAGACCATGACCGACCCAATTGCTGCTAAATAATTTCCTCCATCCAAGGACAAATCATGATGCACCACAAAGAAGAGACACCAAAACCAGCACTGGAATTAAACACAGTATAACTGTTCACACCCTAAAATCCCAAATGCATCCTACTTGTGGAGCCATGCTATCCGCTAAAAAGCTGTGCTTGCTGCTAACTTGGATAGCACCATTCCATTTCAGGGGACAACATATTTTTATCCCAACTGTTCTTAAACTGTGGGAAAGGAATTTGCAGGTGGCTTTGCACTGTTTCACACATCCCTGAATTAGAGATAATGAGGTAGAAACAAAAACTTGAGCAAGGTTGTGATAAAGTAAATTGGCTACAGTGTTAAAGATGAGCTTTGGGCAGTGGCCAATTGCTGGCTGGCTCAAGGCATATCTGAGGGTTTCTAACCAATTGTATGACAGATTCGGGCACGTGGACAGTGTGTGGGGCTGTGGGGAAAGTATATGTAGTAGTGAAAAAGGGCAACAAACATCTTCTGTTCAAGAGCCATCAGGAGTCCGTGTCTTGCATCTCTTCATTAAACTACTATAAAAGGCAAATAAGTGAGGGTAGCAATGAGAACATTTGCTTTTAACATGGGTTGAAATACATGGCTTTTTTTTCACCACTGGATTATTTTCTCCATGAGCTTTCTATTTTTCTGCCATACACAATTTCCATCTCTTCCAATGGAAACTTGGGTACTCCAAACAGAACAACTTTCTATAAAAGTGTTCAGTTCTTTTAAAAGCAGTTTTATTAATCTTTTTAAAAAGAGTTTTATTACTTTAAAACAAAAATGTTTAGAAAAATATGGTTGTGGAAAACCAAATGAAAGTAATATAGCTCTTTTAAGGTGAAAATAGAAGCAGACAGTATTCTTCCTGTTCCTGGACAGATTTTTTTTGTAATAGTTGCAATGTTACAGAGGTGTTCCTGCATCCATGAAACAAATGTCAGTTGATTAGATTGTTCTATACACTTCTTACTCAGAACAAAATTGCAGAATATATATATATATTTATATATTAAAATTAACCTAATGGCATTCATCACTGCAGGTTCCTCTAAAGTAAATAAGAAAGTTTCCCTGACTTTGATAAGAGCAGAATCAGGCCACTTAATTAAAATCTTTTTAATTTACAGTGAACTCCTTAACGTCATTCTGAAAGGAATAGAAGTCTGAGAAAAAGTATTAACATCAGTGGTCCTTCATCCAATCTTATATTTATTTGTTGGCAATTCATACAGTTCATAATGGAATGTAGGAAAAAAAAAAAAAAAAAAAAAAACTTGTAAATTCTCTGGTTTCTTTTTTCATTTTTCTTTTTTTATATAAAAACCTCTTATGTAAATATAAATACAAATACAAATATAGTCAAGGCGTGTAAAGCTTTGACAGCATTTTCAAGTATCCTTTGGCAGGAAACAACTTTTTAATATTAATGAAAATTCACTAGATTTATGATATCTGAAGAAACACAATTTGCTGTTTTTTACATATTTGTTTTATATGTTTGGAAACATTTTAGGCTAGGAAGATGAATATGTATTGCATATTTGATTCATCAGACTGCAGTTTCAAGGAATGTATTTTTCTTCTAACAGTTCAAGCTAAGGGATCTTGTTGTGCAGCATTGAGGAAGATGGGTTCCTCTCATGGCCACCTGATAGGTAATAAGTAATGCAAGTGTTGCTTTTGGACATTTGACACTGAGGCTGAGGGCCAAGGGACACCTCTCCACAGAATTGGAGAAATAGATATACATATATATATACATATATATACACACGCATGTATACAAACATATATAATATATATATATGTAATTTATGATATATCAGGAAGCTTTTCATTCTACAGCTGTAGAATGACACTGATACTTTTTTCTGCCAAAACAAAACAAAACAAAACAAACAAAAAAAAAAAACCCAAACAATAAGAAACAAACAAACAAAATGAACCTGGCGTTCCTGGACTTCACCGAGTACTTTATTCTCTAGAAAGTGCAAATCCAAATCAGTAGAAACCATTTGAGGAAGTGGATTAAATTTAGCAAATTCTTTTAAATGCTTAAAATAGCAAAACAGTTTTCTGAGGTAATTTTTTTTTTTTTTCAAGAACAGATTCAGAGATTTAGTCATCACAAACAAAAAAAAGGAGGAAGTGATTTTTTTCTGCATGCCATTGATAAACCATTCTCCCAAAATTCAGTAAGACAAAGCTAGAGCTTTGAGACATAGCTAGGGAAGGATCCACACATCCTGGAGAAGCGCTCCAAACAGTGGGATAGTCTCAATTAACCCGAGTTAGTTGAGCTGAAGCCAACATCTGTCAGGATAGTCCCTACACCATCCATCTATTCAGGATTCTCTTCCTTTGTTCCATAAAATATCTGGATTTTGAACTAAGAGAAGCAGCACCAGGAAGAAAAAAAAAGAAGAAAAAAAAAAAAAAAAAAAAAAAAAAAGGAAGACCTATATAAAAGTTTAACATCCCTAAACTACTTCTGTATCTAAAGAAGAGAAATAAGTGTCTCAAGTAGCATGTGTCTAATCTTGGTGAGATGAGGCCTCCTGAATAACATTTTCATGCTTCAACCCCAACCCCAATGTGGGAGAATACAGTATCTCCTCTGAATGATATGAATCCAAATCTTCTATTTCCTTTAAAGAAAAAAAAAATGAGCTTTGTCATTTCAAAGCAAAGTAGGGTAAATTTCCCACTACAGCTCAGTTCCTTTTCGAGTCAAAGATATAACCTAATTTAAAACAAATGATTTAAACTACATATATTTCCTTTTTTTTTTCCTTTTTTTTCCTTTTTTTTTTTCTCCTTTTTTTTTTTTTTTTTTCCTTTAGCTCCTTTTATAGTAATATTTATTTCCATGGCAAAAAGATTTTTGAATATATGAGTTATTTCTCATTACACAGAATGATGTGGTGTGAAAGAGTAATAGGCCAACCAGCTTCCCTACTTTGTAAAATTCAACTATTTAGAGCATAAATTTATTGTCCCAATGATAATTTAGGGCAATATTCTTAATTAAAAAAAAAAAAAAAATAAATAAAAATAACTTTTCTTCCATCCATTGTGCACATCCTAGCATAACGTAAGCTTTCACAGCTGGAATAAAGACGTTGAATTGTCCCCTTTTACAAACATTATTACAGTAAAACAAAGGAAAAAAAATAATTCTTTCTACTGTATGGACTTCAACAGGAATGCTGCATAGTTGTTTATGAATAGATATGGGAATCTCAAAAATCAATTCTTCATTTGATCTTTAGATCCAGAGAGCTGCATGTTGTTCATTCAGCAACAAGTAGAGAGTACCCCAATAATAATAATAATAAAAGTGCAAAACCACTCAATCTTATAGATGGTTTTTTAAAATTATAAGAAATGCTAATATGTTAAAAGCAGTCAGAGATTTGGTTTTTGCTGAACTTAATGAAGATTCACCTTCTCCATCATTCTCTTCACATCCAAATTCTTTATTATTTCCCCTAGACTGAATGCTGTGTTGGATAATTTTCAAATATTGTTTCTTTCCAATTTCTCTTAATTTGACTGGAGGTGCAATGATCTCTAGTGAATTGGAGTATTGAATTCCTGAGAAATAACTTCACTTATTTCTCTCAGATGCAGCAGTGTACATGCACGCACACACCCCTACACATATGCACATATGCACATAGGCATACACACTGTTTTAAATCCCAAATATTGTGTTGAAGCATTTCTCCCTCACATATAGGCTTGGGAAGAATTTAGTGCTAAATAAATGCTGCCTCAAACCAGGCAAGATAAAACATAAATCATTGCATTAAAAACCTCTAACAAGTCTATCTGCTTTTTGAAATGACTGGGAGATGAAAGAGAGAAGTCTCATTTAAGAAGGCCCAGCGGAACAGTTCTGCATTTATATAGCTGTTATCAAAAGCAATTCATTTGGAGATCAAATAGACTGACAGATAGGACAAGCAGGGGATCACTACTGCCTTCAGGCAGCCAAAAGCAAGGATGGTTTCCCAGTACCATCACTAATATTGGGTCTAGTCAATGCTCATGTCTATTACGGCTCGCAGTATCAGCCAGCTGAATGTTAATATACACTTCTTACACTTACACTTCTATTTGGTGCCAATCTGTAGCTGAGGGAGTAAACAGTGTATACCCCTTTCCCTGACTTTTTTGTCTTTCTCTTGTAGGAGTGCCTCTTTTTGCAATTGTCAACTATTTCCTCTGTAAAAAGGCAATGCCACTAAAGACAAAAGCAAGAGAAGACAATGGGCTTTCCTGTGTCATGTTAGCAATGTGCATCAATGGCACCTGTCTTCCTTCTGTTCTGAAGACATTATGCTGCTTATTTACAGAAAGAGCTCAGTGCTGTTTGTTCCCCTTAAAATACAATAATAATAATAATAATAATAATAATAATAAAAAGCATCAGCTCAGGGCTGCCTGAAATTCCTCCAGTGCAACAATTTTGCAAACCCAAAAAAACCATTTTTTTTCCCTCCAAAAGCACTACTCACTACCACTGGGGTAGACATAAAATCTTGTTCTCATCTTAGCCATCTAAAATATATTTGCAGTTCTATGTAAGAAAGGCCAAGCCGTAATCCCTGGTTTTGAGATCAGGTAGCCCAGAAGTGGTTTGCGTTTGCACAGATTTTGGCAAGCCTCCTTGAAAGGAAACTATCTAGTCCACACTACATCACAAATATAGCTTCTCAAGAATCCCATGAGATACCTCTATGGCCTTAAGACATGAATATTATTATTTTATTTTTTCATTGTGTGGTCTGCCTTATGGCAAGAGTGATATTTTTATTACATCATACTGAGAAAGTATGTTGCTTGCCTTGGGGTGCAGTGTGAAAGGAATTCAGAATGCTGCAGGGTATAAAGTCTTCTAAAGATGCTGATAGCAGATTCTTCCCAACTAAATGTGGCCATAATTATATCACTATCATCTTATGATGTATCTGAATAAGGGACTCATGAACTACATAGACATAGACAGGTCTTCTTATTGCTAACAGAAATCAATGTTCTATGAGATGCATTTGTCTTGAAAAAGTGGGATTTCAGCTTTGTGACTGAGTAAAATAACAAGTCAGAATGAGTAGAAATGCACAAATTTGGAAGATGGTGTGACAGTGAATAGAACATAGGTGAGTGACATTTGCTATCAGCTTCCTTGTGATAACCTATGATTAATTTACTTTTTTTAATTTTGTGTTATTTTACATGTCCAGGTTCAGCCATCAATTTGTGGAGAGGACTGGCAACTGGTTCAAGTGGAAATTCAACCAGTGCCATAAGAGAAAATCAGGAGATGGGTAAGATAGATATTTTTTTTCCAGGAGAAAAGGATACCAGGAGTTGTGGAAGAGAGAGGATGTCAAGGAATGAAAAATGAGTCAAAAAGATGGATTGGAAAATACATGAAATGAAATTCAACAGGTAAAAGTAGAGGGTAGCATACTAGTTCATTATTTAGGGCTTGTTGTTAAACAATCACATTCCTTACAGGCACAGAACCACCATTAAAAATCTGGCTCTTAAGTCCAACTTGTAGTTCATTGTCCCCTTTTCTTTAACGCAGAACTACAATTTGAGTAGACCAGCACAGACTGGAAAGCAATGGGCAAAGGGCTAACAGCTAACAAGGTAGGCAGGGACCATTCACTGTCTGTTCCAATAAAAGGACTGGGAGGTATAAAATTAAAAGCTCAAGCATCGGGTTTGGAATAAGACAAAATTTCTTCAAAGAATACATTAGTAAACTGGAATTAATTGATAACAAGGTTACACTAGAAACTTACATGTCTTCAAAAAGCAGCAGGACAAGTAAATTGCAAGAAATCATCAAGGAGTACCAAATAAAAATCTGCTTGCTCTGTGCTGCAAGTCACAGGAGAGTGGGAGAATGTACCAAGGAAATATTGGTTTGCTGTCCTGCTTCTTGCATTCCCTTGGCATTCTGGCCACTAACAGTCACTATCTAAATGGTCTTTGATGTGGACCAGCAAAGTTACTGCCATACCCATAACTCAAAACCTCTCTTCCCAGTTCTCAGCCATGCTGATCCATGACCAAATTGCCCTGCAGATAGCTTTCCTGCAGAGTTCTTGAACTGCTGACCTGAGAACCTATTCATGGGTCAGAAAAAGCCACTGTCAGCAGAAAAAAAGCCATTGTCCTTCCAGTGCAGCCAGCTCCATCGTAAGGAAGTGCAGCACAACATTTGGATGCCAAACAAAATGAGACGAAATACTAATTATGGTAAGACTTTACAAAAAAGTCTATCTGCCCCCGTGAGAGTCCAAGCCTCCAAGCAAGTCTCTTGTGGAACAAAAGTAAGTTGTCAGATTTGAATAATTTCTCTGCATGTAGATAAATTCTCCTATTTCTACATCTTCCCCCTGCCTCCCACCTCCCCCTTCTCTTCAGTTTTGCAAACAAGAAAAGAAACACTAGGAGCTATTTCACTGGATAACCATGCAAATGAAACAGGAGATTTAAATGTCTTAGCAAGGAGATCAGAGACACAGTTGGAAACAGCTGTAAGGGGCATTGGAATGATTATAAGGGAATAGGATGGGTGCATTATTTGGCTTGGTGACTTCATTAATGATATTTGACATCGGATGCTCAGTTGGTGTAAATCAGAAGAGCTCCTCTGTGCCTGCTTACCACCTCTGAGGATTCACTTCTTTGTCCTGAATATGAATTTCTGTATTATTCTATTATATTTTTCTCAGTTCCAGCGGTCTCCAGGCAGCATTTTGGGAATAGAAATTTAAACTGTGAGAAGATACTTTGTTAGATGGAACCCATCTCAGGGTACATCTGTTGTCTTGAAGATTTTGAGGTCATACCTTAAAAAATTTGGAGTTTAGATTCACCTTGCCCACATATAAATGAAATGTTGGGGCATCAAAAATGCTGGGACATCTAAAAGCAAAAATTTTCAGACTCTTGCCATTCAAAATATTGGTTGAAAATGTATTAACTGTGTCTATTTGCCCACACAATATCAAGTAACTGTGTAAAATTCAGTAAGAATTGTCATTTATTATTTTCATATTGTCTCCTAAATATTTCCTGAAATCAAATTAAAATAAAATAGTTCTTCTTCATTGTTATCTTTTTAGCTATTTTTCTACAGCAGGCATGGAAGTCTTGCTCTGTTCCAGAAGCTCATGACACATCTGTCTTTTTACTGTTTTTAATGTGGAGAAATCTTTAGCAAAAACAGAAATATGGTGCTTACTAAGAGAAATTCTCCTTTGACATATATTTTATACAAGCCTCAGTGTCCCCCAATGGCATTTGAATAAATTCCATTAAGTCCCTTATTTATGTATTTACTTCCTTATTTATTTCCATTTACAGGATATGGTAAGATATAAACAATCATTTGAGACATCCTGCCTGACAATACATGTCCAAAAATTCAGACATTTCTCTTAATGGATGTGCATCTACAAATGGAAAGGTTAATGAAGAAAGACATTTCTTTTTGTGTACACAGTGGACACACAAACTTCATACTTTGTCAGACGAAATAAGGAAAGCAAATACTTCTGTGTTCAGTATACAGAGATTAGTGTGAAGAGTCCTACCAATAACAGCAGACTCCTAGCTCCTTTCATGAAAGATGTCCCCAGCTTTCTCTTTTAAGCCAAGAGTGTCCCAGGCAATGTATATTCCCTGGCTTCCCCTGCCTACCCATACCATCGCCTTGCATTATTTGCCAGATTTCCTTTCAGAGTTCATTCCCTGAGTTGTCTCACTTTGTGGCAGCTCATGGTTGTTCTCTGAAGACTCAGTCCTACTTCCTTTCTAAGCAGCAGTAATATTCCGTCCTGCAGTCCTTTGCTTCTGCTGTAATACCTGTCATAGCAATCAAGTACTTTGCTTAAAAAGAAAAGACCAGATACAGAGAAATATTTCAGGTTTCCAAAATCTCCTTTGTTTTGTTCTGGGAGGAATTGAATAACTGAATTTCCATTTGGGTGAAAAACAATGTAACATGGGGGAAAGTGTTTGTCTCTAAAGTGCTGGAAAACAGAAAACTTTGATCAAAGTCCTATATAATGTTGGTATTCAGAAAAAAACATTGGAAGCTTGAGACATTTTACAAAGAAAAGTTTAAAACAATGGTGTTTGAGGAAGACAGATGATCCCTGTGAAACTGATAAAATTTATTTATTATATAATTTTCCATTAAAAAAAAAAAAAAAGTTTAAAAGTACTGGATTAAATTAAATGTTATAGTGAAGATAAAAATTTCAGCTATCCTTATTTAGGTACACAGCATGGGACATCATTATCTACATTAATAAGAAGAAAATCAGAAAGGAAATGTACATAAGCACTGCAAACCTTTCTCCTGCAGGGAGACGTAACTAATGTGCATGGTAGGAAGGAAACTGAACTTTTGGTTACTGCTCCAGGGCCCAAGATGTTGTGTTTTTTGTTTGTTTGTTTTGTTTTGTTTTGTTTTTTCCCTTTTTCTGTGTACCTATGAGCAAACTGATGCCCTTCATTTCTACTTGCCCTTCTCACAACAAGTTATGGTACTAACTTTATTTATATCTGGAGATTCAAGTTCAAGAAGTGTCAATGTGGAAGGTCAATGTAATTTATAAACCAATAGCACAAACTTCTGACCAGAAAGTATAAGCAGAGGCTGTCCTCAGATTGATGGCAATGTTAGAAGGACCTTCATGGATAAGAGTTAAGAGTTTTGTTAGTCCAAACTGAATTTGCATGCACCTTTACAAAGTACAGAGGATTTCTTCCATGTGGTGCTGGAAAGGCAAAATTTTCTCCCTGTGAATTCCTTGATCAGTCATCTTATGAATGACTTATGAAAAAGGCTCCAGTGAGCCTTTTCAATGTACCATGGCCTATTGTGTGTAAAGAAAATGTCCATATTTTGAGCCCTCAGAGCTTTCGTTTGACAAAATGCTGCTCACAAGATGACTGCAGGCTGGAGCCATGAATCCATTTTGCCTTATTTACATGAATTTTCCAGAGTCCTTCAGAAGGTATCATACTCAGCACTTCCCAAAGGAAATTATGTGTATAAAAATCATGAGAAACACTGCTTTCTCTAGAGTATTAGTAGAAATCTCTCTATTATACAACTCAGGAATATTATAAACCAATAAATAAACCTGGAAATGAAGGATATTTGCCTCACTGATCCAAGCATCCTCATAGTTGAGGAGAGTATATGCACAGTGCTTTTGAAGGATAGTCTTAGTTGTCTTTTATCTCTGAAGCATCCATGGTGGTTAAGCTCAGTGCAGTACCAGCTTAGCCTCTGCAGGGAACATAATATAAGAATATGATTCTAATATGTAATCACTGTTGTAATATGCCTATTATATTAATCAATATTAATAAGATTTTTGTAAATATTGTATCATGGTAGGCCAGAGGAGAAGTTCAGTGAATGACTTAATGCAAGTGAGTCTTTCCAATTTTTGACTAACAAATCTATAAAAATAGAACAGGGTCAAAACTAACCTGAAAAGCAAATACAAGCTCCAGTTTTCTGGTCTTCCCATTACAATTCTCAATACAGAATATGTAGGGCCTATAAACTTTCCAAAAATGAAGGCTATTCAAAGGTTCATATATAGACTTAATTAACTGTGTTTGGCCTTAGTTTGTGGTTTCACAACTGTTTGTACTTCATAGACCTGGAAAGATCTAACCAAAGCATAACTGAATGATTCTGGAAAAGGGTTTTTGTGGCCAACACTTCTTGATTTGCAGCACAAACATAAGCAGAAAATTAACCACATTTGCCTTTTAGGCCTTATCTAAACCTGCAAGTCCAGAGAATGGACCCTAGATTGTATTTGGTATGAGCCCAAAAGAGACAGATCTGACTGCTCTCACACCAATTAATTATCATTTCTTTGGAGAC
Source organism: Nettapus auritus (assembly GCA_011076525.1). NCBI lineage: Eukaryota > Metazoa > Chordata > Aves > Anseriformes > Anatidae > Nettapus > Nettapus auritus. The sequence goes on from CM021767.1 coordinate 114,988,247, forward strand.
AGCACCTGGTACTTTTCTGGAAACATCTTTCACCTTGAGGGTAACATCATGAGAAGCAAGTCCTGAGGTTCCTACGAAAAACATCCCTTAGCTTTCTAATAATGAAGTCAGAGCTTTCAAAGACTGTTTACTAGAAGTTTGTGAGATTACTTAGGCAGGAAAGAGTTAATTGTATGTTTTTGGGTTTTGTTGCTTTTGCTTTTTTTGTTTTGCTTTTGTTTTCTTAATATCTTTTTCCTGTTTTCTTAATATTAGGGTGTTGAAACAGTTCTGGATGGATAAAGAGGACTAGAAAAGGATGGGGTATCAGAAATGCTCCTTGCCACCTTACTTTCTGTTCTGGGGATCTCTTCTGTCTTCCCCTTGCTGCCTGAGGATATGGCATTGCCACCCTATGCACACTTCTCTCAGGAGGAGGGATGACAACCTATACAGCCTCTCTTCCAACTTTCCTGTTTCTGCCTCCCTCACCATCAACATTCATTCTTCAAGTCAACACAGTGGCAGCAATCATTCAGTCAACCTCTCCCTTACTAATCTGTTTGCTAATATCCTCCCCATTAATATGCCATTAGTTCCACTCTGAATTTGCCTGCCTTACAATGATTTGTGTATGCCATAGAGAAAATCTTTATATTTCCAAATTCTGTTCTGCCTACAGTTTATACTATATTGTAAGATCAGCACTTTCAGAAGTGTTTTATTCCACTGTAAGACAGTGGACCAAGAGTTGCAAGGTAAGCACCTCCTAGAGGTACCATTACTGACTACAGAGAAAGTCTAAATGACTAATTTACAGTGGGCACTGAATTTTCAGCTGTTTTAACAGTGAAAATTCCTGCTTTATTGCTACGCAAAGTGTTTTCCCCATCTTTGGTTCTTTCATAACCCGCTGCAAAACAGCAATCTGCTTCTTGAACTGCAGATATGAAAAGCTGAAAAAATATCAGTGGATTAAAACCACTTTTTTTCCTATACAAAAGATTTGTGTCCATGCAGCAAAATATCATTAGCTCCTTTGCAAGACCTTTATCCTCACAGAAATCACTATTAGTTACTATCTATCATGACGACAAGATGTTTTAAGTCATCAGCTGTCAGAAGAGCAAATCTGCCTAGTGAATGAAGCCTATATCCCTATATATATATTTTCTATTGCTATAATAAAATGTACCTCCTTTGCCTGAACAAACAGGATTGATCCACTGACCAAATAACATAAGGGATCTGTCTTCTTGTTTTATGTATCATTCCCTGAATCTCTGTCTCATTAGCCAGTTGGCTGAATACCAACTTTTAGATTATGTTTGGGTTCATAGATGAAACATCATTAAAACAGCATCAGGACAGCAACTGCTCCTGTGTGACCAGAACAAACCCATTCAGCAGTGACTTCTGTAAACATATGCTGAGGCAGCCAGCCTATTTTTAATCCATTTAAGGTGCTCCAGGTTAATTTTTCTCCATTTTTTCTAGGTTTGTAATGAAAACCTCATGATGTACCAAGCCAAATGCCTCACAGATGCCTGTTGCATGAAGTGTAACTTTTATTGAGTGAATTTGTAATATTACCAGAATAAAAAGCTATCAGTTTATTTGGGTAGAATCTTTTTTCCATAAAGGTGTGTTGAGTGACATTCACTACATGTCCCTTCTTCATTTCTGAGGACAGTGGATACTAGGGTACGAGGGAAGAGGTTTTGCCACAATATATACATCTGCAGATTCAAATTCAAAGCATCAATTGTCAGTTCTTCTCCTGGAGACTGCTGCAGTCTGAAACAGCCCTGATGTTATTTTATGCTTTGCACTCTCCAAATCAAGACTGTCCTATCTAGAAACCCAAGGAGGCCTTTCTCAGTCTCTATATAAATAATTCTTTCATACAGCCAATATTATTAGTCATAGTGTGCAATCGGTTCTGTATTAGAATAGTAAAGAAGCCCACTGGCACTGTGAAATGACTGATCTACGGTGTGGATGTATCTAGAGCACTGAGTCCCAACAGCCGTCTACCTCGAGGCATGGGAGAATTTAAGTTGGTGAGGCGGAGGAGGGATTGGTGATATTAGGAAATCTGACAATTTGTGTGACTTGACAGCCCCTCTGCACAGACTGCATTTTTTTTTCTCCTGTAACCCTCAGCACCTTGCAAGTCAAAACAGTTCAGGTGCATTTATTATTTCTATTTCTATTTATTACTATTTATAGATATTACTATCACTATTATTGCTATACTTTCTTGTTTCAAGGGTGGTTTCAACAGCAGCTGGTATTCCAGGATTCAACTGCTCTTGGAAAATAATTATTTAGCAAGCACCGGTGCTGAGGACCCTGAAGCCTGAATGGGCTAAGTGGACTGTGGTATGGAGAAAAGCTGTATTAGCATTCTCATTTTGCACGTGAGGAGCTGAGGGGCAGAGACATTAAATGAGTGGCCTAAGGTTGCAGAGGGGAATTGGTGGCAGGATGCAGGCTTGAACTGAGGACAGTTGATAACCAAGCTAATGCATAAGCTGCTAGTCTTGCCCTGCACTACTTTTTCAGTGTTGCCTGTCTCCATTTTCCTCTCTGAAACAAGCTTAGATAATAAAAATGGTGTAGAGAATTTGTCTGAGGACAGATAGCCAAGGGAAATGGGTGCATTTTCTGATGTTTTTCCCTTGTTCCCAGTGCAAGTGTTGGTGTGTTATTTAATTCTTCTCTGCTTTCTTTCATCTATCCCTGATTCATGGACCAAGGAGTAGTTTTTCCTTCAAAAGGGATTTGGAAAACAGTGATTAGGGCTGGTAGGAACCTACTATTTCCCTTTGAAGGAAAACCCTGAGTTTTAAAAAGAATACAGTAATGTATTTTTTCTTTAGAAGTATTACAATTTTCTCCAGAGCTCCTGGGGACTGTATAGACCTTCAGCCTCCCTGAACTGAAGAGCTGGGAGTACTTGGACCTGTGAGATCAGAGCCTTGACTGAATTTGTGGTTAAATCCCAGGGCATGGAACATCTGAAGCCCCCAAACCCTGTAACCTCCTAAGAACACACCAAGAGACTGCTGCAGGTGGGAGATCCAGGCTATCCCAGGAACCCCATCTACAAGATAAGCTAATACTGGGTGGGTTGCTGCTATGAAGGACAATTACAGAGCAGGGGATTATTTTCTATGGAGAAAAAATAAAATAAAATTTAAAAAAAATGCCATAAGACATTTACTTGTGCAGTATTTGTGCACTTGTGCACTCACTGTACTTTTCCCATCAGAGGATTTCTCTTGATGCATTAGGAACCAATCAGCGAAGAACCAATGGACTTTAGGAAGCTCCTAACTCAATTAAGCTGAAATGCCTATTTGACAAGGATAGATGTCAGCATCTTATCTCAGTTATTTGTGTAACCCCTGCAGAGAGACAAGCACTTCCAGAGGGGGATTCGGCCTGTACTGCAATCATTGTGTATGGGAAGTGAAGTGAAGCACCCTCTGGAGAGCATATCTGTCTCTATTAACCACAAACATGGGAGACCTAGATTAGACTAGACACCTAACTTGTAAAAAGTTGGGGTGTTGAGTGTAGATACAAGGTAGGAAGTCTTGGTTATCTTCCTCCTCTGAGTGTCTCAGAGAGCAGTGGTCCAGTGCTTCCACCATCACACAATCAGACAAAGGGTTGCCTAATCAGTGACTTTGATAAAATTATTCTGCCGTATTATCTCTTCATGGTAGAGGGAGATAAGGAGAATTTGCCATGTGTTTAGGCTTTACCTTGTGTATTTTCTCTATCTTAATTTCCACCTCTATACAGCCTGATCAAACAGATGTTTCCATATTGCTACCAAAAGAAACAAAATATTTTACACTCTTTTGGTGACTGCCAAGGAAGTCAAATCAACTATGATTTTGCTCATCAGAAAGCAGACTTTAATTAAAAACTTTCTTGATGAAAATTTAAATTCTTACAGGGGGGTCAAGTCTCTCAGCCTTAGAGAAATAGAGGTATTAGGACCCACAGCAAAGAACTTCTGATTCCGTCTGTTTGGGAATAGTGTTCCTGACTTCAGTTCGTCATATAATCTACCATACAATTTTAGATTAAACAAGTGGGTACTGAATCATCTTTGGGCTTGCTACTAAGCCCAGTGGTGGACATGAAGATAAAAAGTCCCGTTGGGCAAACCTTAAAACGGAGTCACAATTTATGCTTTAGCTAATCTTCGTTCCGTGTCTGAAAAGAAGAAAGCACAGGGCATAACAGAATGAAATGTAGCAACCTTCTCCCTGCAATGCACATCTTTTCTCTGGGATTAAAATAGGGTTTGCATTTTAAATTTTCATTTACTAAACAGAAAAATATTTTACTAAGAGGGAATGGTATTAAGGAGAAATGATTCTTTGTGTGCCCTCAGGCCTGGTGAAGACAGGATTTGATTTGCTGTGTTAGGCTGGAATCTGGATTGATACACAGAGATGAGAAGGTGTTTAATAAAATTTACATTTCATTTTCTCACTTGACACCAGTCTCCTGTCACTCACCGAATGAAGGGAATACGACAAATAACTTTTGTCAGCACCTAGACATGGAGAGACAGAAGGGGGGAGTGGGGGAGAGCAAGGGTGGGTTATTTTTAGCATTGTTCCCTTTGATGGCTGCAAGACTTGGCGTGTCTTAGGCACCAGCTTCATCTATAATGTACTTTGGAACGGAGAGGTGCAGTGGGAGAGACAGCACAGATTAATCCAGCCACACCTAACCTGTCCATCGGGATGCACAAATGACATACTGGGAAATGAATGAGGTGACCCAAACCCACCCCAGCAGAGCATTTTGGTGCATGCTCCATGCTCAGCTTACATATAGCTCGTAACTCTGACAAACACCCCACGTGCATAAGGATTAGCTGCACAAATCCAGAGGCAGGGAGCTCTTCTTCAGGAGGACTGAGTATATATTCTCCTTTTCTGTTCCTGGAGTGTGTCATCCCTCATTTGTTCAGCTGAATTTTGAGTCAGATCCCTGCTTCCCACAGGACTGAAACTTGGAAAAGAGCTAAGAGTGATGAGGAATATGCTGGATATCTAGAAAAATAAGATGAGTAAGCATTACTCCCTAGTCATCATGCAACAAAACCTGGAAAATATCAGGCAGTACATTTAAAATAAAAGCTGAAATAACTTTATTTTTTTATTTATTTATTTATTTTTACACACAGGTTATGGATAATTCAGTGTAATACAGAATTCAGGCTACACTTTCAGAAAATGTTCTGGGGCAATAGGTCCATCCAATGGCCACTTTAGCAACCACCAGTCCCAGAAGTCTCTTCTTCCTTAAGGTCAAATGCAGGCAAGGTTAAATTCATATTTCCCATTTTTTTTTTCCCCATTCTTCCCCAAATATCCAACACTAGCAGCCCTCAGTATGTGTGTCTGGTCTGATCCAATATGGAAACCATTCAGAGGTTTACCCCATTTGTATCCCACAGTCTTTGTTCATAGCTGCAAATTGAGACAGATTCATCAGTAATAGGGACTAATTTTTCATTTATCTTATGATGTGAGGAAAAAAAAGCTCTCAGTTGAAACAGACAGAACTGAAAAGATGCCATGAGAGTATTTTAGGAGAATGTTATTTACTGCACTGGAGACCAAGAGAAAGGATCAAAAGCTCAGATAGAGTCAGATTTTGCCTTCACATCATTTTCCATTTTGTTGAGGTTTCTTTCTGCCAAAATTTTCACCCTGAGCATAAAGCCTAGGACAACATGAGTAATTTAATATGTATTTTGTATATAACTGAGTATATTATATATATATAATTTATGTATTAATTTATATATATTATCTGTTTGGAAGTGTTGTATCTTTTTATTTTTCTTTCCTTCTTCCCTACTCTTTTTCTCCTCCCTATTGGTCAGAATCTGGAGGAAAAAAAAAAAAATAATAATTATGAAGGAAAAAAAAGAAGTAAAGAAAAAGAAACCAAAAGCAGAGGGTAAACGTCTCTCTAAACATCACTCCTTCAAAACACATTTAAACTTCCAGTTTTTATACTCCTTTTGTATCCAGAGAAATCACCATACCAAGGGTCTTTGCCAGTGTGTTCTGAAACTTTGGAATGATCCTGCAGAATATCTGGCTTTTGCTCTTGCCATCATCTTTTTAATGTTTGGTCTTGATAACAAATAGTCACCCAGCATTTCCTACATTTTGGTAGGGATTTTCCCTGGGATTTCCCTGGTAGGGATTTTGCTTGGCACAAGCAAAATGGCTGCAAAAAAAAAAAATAACTCAAAAAGTTCTATGAATCTGTATATCAGTGAGCACCCATAATTACCCTTGAAGCACTGCATCACACAGTATTCCTGACGAAGCAAAGCTTTTCTATTGCACTTCCTTGTCCAGTGGATATTTTGTTTGTGTAATTCCACTCTCAATAAGGCTCTTCATTGCAGAACCAGCACCTCAGAGAAAAGCCTTCTGACTGGACACTTCCCTCCTGTATTTGCCTTTTATACCTCTTATGCTATAGAAATAACTGCCAAAATAAATAGGGGCTGGGAGTTATACCATATAGAGATGATGAAAGGGTTTATAATCTCATTGCTGTTATTTGGTTTCTCTCTCTCTCTCTTTTTTTTTTTAATTTTGTCTTAGGCACACAATTCCTTCAACCCAAACTGTAATTAATTTTACTACATCACCAGTTATCTCCGCTCCCTAACCAGCCTTGTCATTTTAATTTTTCACAGGCTTTCTTTTCTTCTATCCGTGTGCCTGCTCCTGTATCTTCGTGAAGTCTCATCAACCCTGGCCCAAAGCTTTAGGCAAATTTGTCTGTAATGCACTCCTCTACTTCAGACATAAGAGGAAAAAATGCCACTTCCACATAGCGGGGAGAAGGGGAGATGATTTTGACCATAGTATTGTCTAGGAATTCCAAAAATCCAGTTTAAAAATAAGGCATCCTTACAGCTGCAGGCTTATACAGAACAATAAAGCTCAAGTGCTATTGAAGATGGGACTACAGAAAAAGGCATCAAGCAGAGAATGTAGACACCAAAAACACAGCAAATTCAATGAAATTGTTGTCATTGGCTGCAGCAGAGCCAAACTTTCCAAATTTCCCTGACATTTGAAATGACTGTCAAGAAAGAGCTTGGGTGTTGGAGGATGGTTCTGCACAGACAGATACAGTGCTTGTAATATTTGTTTTGCTTGCACTTTGAAGGCTTAACTGGGATTCATTGTGGGGAGGTCAGTACCTTGCCAGGCCTTCTCTAATAGATTTTGTGAAAGGGCCCAGTGTCTCTTGCAGAGTTTGCTTCAGTGTGGGCATCAGTCTTCACCATGACATGCCTATAGGCTGGTTTGAAAAGTGAACTGAAATCCTGCTCCTGTCTTCTTATGTCCCCCCAAAAGATGGACTATGACAGCATAAAAGAGTGAGATCCTTTCATCTGAATGCCCTGCAGCTGGGCCTAGTCTGTCATAACCTCAAATCTACCAAGGTTCCCCATTCGCACATGGGTGGCCCACATGTCACACTGTGGGTTTTCCATCTGGCTCCCTCCACCACTTCCCTACCCTACCCTGCCTTCATACTGTTTTTTAGAATGTATAACATCTCCTTATCAAGGGGCATTTGGATGTTCAAACTTACCCATAAAACATCCATGCAACGGATCACCAAAAGCACTAATAGCAGGAAGCTGTAATATGCAGGTGTCCCACAGGCCGAGGTAGGTATTCCAACTATTGTAAAACAAAGTTTTTTGCTTTGGACATGAAATGTGTGTTCTCTTTCTTTCCTTGCCCACGACTTCCTGAGGCAGCTTGGGTATGTCTGTCTTTCTAACCATGTGTTCCCTGGAAGAGCAAGAGCTCATTTTACCTTTGCCTCTCCAGATGGCAACATTTTCAAACTAAGTCTGCATCTGCATCATCCACAGAGGAGCAGGATCCCATTTTATCCAGGTGCTGTTGCTATCACTCTAAAAACAGTAAGTGAAGTCTAAATTATTTTTAGGAAAAGATATAACCTCACTTTAACCACATTCTTCAACCACTAGATGGTTATAAACGTCATCTTTACCTCTAATCACCACAACAATTTCTTTCCCATACACAACACAAGAGCCTTTCAGTTTCTTACTTATTCAGGGCTCACTTTATGTTTGTACTGAATTCTCATCATGTTTTTTTCACTTTCTCCCCACTTCATTCCCATGCTCCACCACCCACTCAATTAATGCACAGCAGTGTGGGAAATCAAGATCAACAATGCTGCAGTTAAAGATTTTTTAGCCCTGCTTATTTCATTAGAGGTCTAGACATGCAAGACATCACTTATTCTGTAAACAAAGTATGGATAAATGCTAGGATTATGAATTAAAGGATTAATTAAAGCCCTTAACTGTTTCCAATATGTCTGTTTCGTTGTTTTTTTTTTTTTTTTCCAAAAAGAGGCTCTATTGTATATTTTTACATATCATTTACATTCAATGTTATTTGCATATAATTTGCATGAAGTCTGACACTTCTAATTATATATTATTTGCTTTCACACTTCTTGGATGTGATAGAGTAACTTACCAGGAGTAGAACTACTTAAGGAGAGTGGAGTTTAGGGGCTGGAGGAGTCATTTCGGCAGAGAGGAAAGGATCTCCTACCATATCAAAGTAAATCTGGGTATCAGCTGTGGAGGAAAAGGGTCCCTAAATCATTTCAACATGCCTGAAGATCTCTTCAAGATATTCCCTCTTATAAACTCAATATAGTGGAGGGTCCAATGCTGGTGCATCTACCTGTGATGATCTGACATGGACTACATTGCATTAGTAAAGCAGCTTTCTTCCAGTGGAGACATCAGAGAGAGGCCATAATCATTTATGGATATAAAATATTCCAAAATGTGAATAAAGTGAGAGTTCTCTCTCTGAATCTGGATGGAACTGAAGCAAAAGCTGACAGCTCTTCCTTTCAGTTCAGTTGGTTTAATTCTTTCCTCTTTGATCAGAACCAAACAGCAACACAGGTACTCTCCCAGAAACAAAGGAACTCTCCGTCCTTTCATCTAAGGCTATCTTGAATGATCACATTGTGAAGAAGAATGAGAGGGGAAGACATTATATATTCTTTTATGACTAACATCAGACCTGCATCCACTAGAGCTTGCAGTATGAGGTTCTTCTAACCAATGTGTGTGTCATGTACATCTTCATCTGAACTCCATCACAAATCCGAGGTTCTCTGGGGGCCAAAATTGTTTCATTCTAAAGCAGGAATATAAATGAAATCAAAAAGTCTAGCACTATTCTTTCATTATCCAGACTGATCCAGCTGGCTCTTACCCATAAAATGCCCAGACAGAGCACAGTTTGGGAGCTTATATGGGTGAAGAGCCACCTCAACGAGTATAAATGAAGCTATTTCATTCTGGTAGCAGGCTCAGATAACAGAAACCAGACTGTTTTCTGTATTACCATAGATTTAATCTGTTTTCTCATTAACTTTCTGCACACTGTTCACAACATAAGCAACAGGCTTATCTACAGCTTCACTCTTCAGCTCAGGCCCAGGGTGCACATACACACTTCACAACTTTGGAAGCCAATGACACTTTGTGCAATGGCCAGGATGATAATTGCTACACACATTGGAGCTCTCTTAGGGCTTACAGTCTAGAATGAGACATTTCTGCCTACAGAACTAAGTAGCTAACCAACCAGCACGAGCATCTTAGCTCCTTCAGCTTGAAGCCTGGTTTGTTTTCAAATCAAGGTTTCTCATCTTCTCTTCCACAGCTGATTTGGACAGAAACTTAATGTTTCTACATCAGTATTTTTCCTGCAGAGGAAATCTTGTGCCACCAGGGCACCTTGTAACCAAGAAGTTTATGGTACAGAGAGGGTATAATACAGTTCCTCATCTTCCAGCTCCAGTTAAGCAAAGCAGGGAGGAATCCTATGATCAGCTGAAGTACATCAGTATTTTTATTATCACTCATAAACAGTAGTGTCCATAACAAGCTGGTGATTTAAAGGTATTAGAAAACAATGACATGGTGGAGGTCTAACTCAGCAAAACACTTTAATTTTGAAACAAAACAAAACAAATATTCTTAAGCACAGATTTAACTAGGGAAGGACGGAAGCACTTGCTCGTGAAATGGAAGTTGAATACATGTTTATTTGGTTTTGCTCAAGAAAAGGAAAAGGTTTACACACATACTGAAGATCTTTGAAAGGGAAGATCAGAAGAAATGGGGAAATTCTTATATATATATGTATGTATGTATGTGTATGTACATGCACACACATACCAATCAGCATTGCTCTAACCTCTAAGACTACATTGTTGTCAGCATATTAAATAGTGTCAGGGTGCAGGTACAGACACTCTGCTATCTGCATTTGAATTGCTAGGCAAATTAATCCTTGAAAACTTTTGGCCAGACCCAGCTAGCACTCCTCCCAGCAAGTCTTAGAGAGAGTTAATAGAGTTATCAGAAATCAGGGACTGTTCTCAACAGGTTGTGTGGTTGCACCTGCTTGTTTTGGAAGCTAATACAGTTTAGTAGCATAGATGTGGCCAAAGTCTCCCCGTTGGTTGCAGAGCCAGGTCACAGGTTCAGTTGTACATGCACAGCACAACAGTTTGTTTCCCTGTTCTAATATGGGTGTTTCTCTGACCACAGAGACAAAAAACTCAAGTTTGCATTGACTGCAAGCCAGGCAAAGCTTGCTTTGTCAGTAGGCCACCACTTGACATGACTTCTCTTATACTTCTACTGCTGCTGCCGTGACAATCTGCTCCCTGACATCATTCCGAGGTTTGGGCATCGTATCCAACTCCTCTCTTTCATTGTTGTAACCACCTGAAGGCTGGGGCACATCCTTCTGGGCAGGGCACACCTGGACTGTTGGCTGCTGAGGTTCCTGAGAGTCACCAGGAGACATCCCTCCACATTGCTCTTGGTGACTGTCACTTTTCCTGGCTGCAGAAAAGATGTCTCTGTTACTTGTCTTACGCTGGAGAGTGTTCGTCTTTCTCACTGTCATAGCTTCACAGGGCTGCAGGCTCAGCCCCTTCAGTTGTACTGTAGCATGTCCTACTGCTCTGGTTTCTTCTGTTTCTGTAAAAGCAAAACTTGAGTTTTACAATAATTTTACAACACTAGTTTCATTTTCCTTACCCCTCCATTCCTTTACTGCATGTTAAAGACATTAATGAAAAAGCAGTTATTTTATGGAAAATTATTTTAACTGGCCACACATTCAATTTTGGCAAAAATAAGTTTTGAAAGCACAATAACCATAAGCTACTTCCACCATAAAGCAAACATAAGAGCTGCTTTGTTCTTATTGATACACAGTTAGTTTCCATGGCATTTGCTGATGTTTATCAAATGTTCCAATAAATGATTAATAATAAAGTGTATAAAATACAGCTGATTAATAAGCTATATATCACTAACACTGAAAATAATTTTAATACTACACATCTATAAAATACATAAACCCTCTACAAATAAAGCTATAACATAAAGGAGAACTTTTAATTTCCAACATTTCAATCCTACTCAGGGCAGAGCCTGTAACCTGCAATGTTGTTTAAAAATGATGTAGAAAAAATAATTCAATCATTGAAAAAGCAAAATATATACTGCACATATTTTGTGTATAAATACAAAATGTTTACATCCAAATAATCTAATTCCTAATAATGGAAATATATTGGAAAGTACTTGGTAAATTTTCAGTAGTCACATATTTCTGTAAATAACAGCTTTTCTTTTCATTATTGCCTTAATATTGGGCTATTGGCTCCTTTAAAGTACAAATTGCATACATCACTAGCTTCAACTTTCTTCTTTGTACATATAAACAGGATGTTGATTATATATACCAAAGCTTCATGCTAGTTTGTGGTGTGTATTCCCACCCTCTTCATCTTCAAAGGTGACATTTTCAACTCTGAAAATAAGACTCATCAAGCATGTTTGAATTATTGGAGGAGGCTAAATGTTTTCTGGACATAAGCAGTTTCAGTGATGAAATATTGACTTGGGATTTGTAGGACAAGACTAATGGGAAATAATTCTTAAAGTCTAAGATGTGTTGTGGTATCAGACATTACAACTAAAATGTAATATATTCTGTGTTTCCACCCATAAGTTGAAACTTGAAGTTAAAATTAATTCAAATGGAACTTGTACACAGTAGGAAGAATGACAGACTGGTAGAGAGGAAGGAGGAGATGATCTGAGCAACCTAGGAACAAGGGATGAGGACCCATTTTGGAGAGTCGGAGACCCTCTTCAGGTAAACAACAATGATTTCTGGGCAATGTTGGAAAAGGAGTTCAGGATAAAGGTCACTTAAGTACAGCAACCAAAAGGATTAATGAATCTTTTGGTGGTAGAAGAGGAGTGAATGATGTTTGGGAACTAATTTTATTTTTGCAATAACACAAACCAGACATCAAAATCAAGTCTGAATAAAGTAGAGGGTACACCCAGAGAGTAGTCGTGCCCTGGAACAAGCTCCCCAGGGGGAGTGATCATGGCACCAAGACTGCCAGAGTTCAAGAAGAATTTGGACAATGCTTTGAGACATAGGGTTTCATTTTGGGTGGCCCTTGTGGAGCCAGGGTTTGGACTCGATGATGGGTTCCTTCACACTCAGGATATTCTGTGCTTCTATAGCTCTATACAAAAGAGTCAGAAGAATTCCAAATTGCCAGGAGTAGTTAGACTCAAAGACGGGCTTCCATTTCAATCTAGTGATAAAGAATTTTCACTGAGAGAAAAATAAAAACAAAACCAAGAATTCATACTAAAGTGATACTCAATATAAGAAGTGAATCGCAGAATCATGGAATCAGAGTATCATAGAATCTCAGAATGGTTTGCATCATAAGGGAATTTAAAGATCGTCCAGTGTACCCTACCTGCCATGGCAGGGACATCTTTCACTAGATCAGGGTGCCCAAAGTTCCATCCAACATGACTTTGATCACTTTCAACAATGGGGCATAGATTAGGCCTCAAAACTGCAAAAATAAGCTACGAAATGCAAATTAGTGTAGGATACAACTTTCCTATGATGAAAGTGAAAAACCACCAGAAAAAAAAAAAGTACAAAAAGAAGCAATATGCCCCTCCACCTCCAGATGCCTTCCTGCTAGCCATGCATTAGTCAATCAAAAGTTATTGAATTCAAGACTGAGATCATAATGTGAAGCTGAAGATATTTTTTTTGTTACATCACAGTCAGACAGAGTAATACCTTGATCCATTCCCCCCTGAAGTACCACATATCTATGCATACAGCTTTCTTCCTCAACTCCATCCTCAGCTACTTCTGAGACAACAAACAGGGACCCTACCTCCATTGGTCTTTGCATTGTATAAGCAACTACCAGAGAAACCCTGCCTTGAAAGACTTACTGTGGTGATCAATAATTAAGATTCCAAAAGCTTAATTGTATTAGAAATGTGGGATTTCTTATGGGGGGAACTGTAAAGCAGAAATGAAACAAAAATACTTCAGCTTTGATTTCCTCTCTCTCTCCAAAACCAACAGCACTTTAAATAAGGGGAAATCAAATATTAGACATTTCCAAGTCATATGTATTAAATTCACTTAAAATATTGTTATCCTTGTTTAGATTTGAACATATCGGGGAATCTTTTTGTCTTGCAACTATTCCTAAAAGACTTTAAGTGGCTGGATTGCCTTTTTCTGACAAAAAAATATTTCCATGAATTATTTACACGATGGTTCCAATCAATGCTGTACCTGTCAGCCTCCCCAGCCAAAATGAAAGTTCACTATGTAAAGGTGCCAAGGGAGAATGGCAGCCTCCCACTGCGAGTTTATAGACAGAACTAAGTCAGCACGCATTATGTGTCAGAGCCGACATCAGACAGAATCAGATCCTTTGATCTCAGACCTCCACAGGAAGCTTAGATCTCAGACAAATTAGATAAAAAATGAATTTATAGCAGATACATGTCCTAAGGCACACAGCTGAATGCTGTGTTTTGGAGGAGTACAGCAAATATCAAAACACATAAACTGCAGAATTTCCTCTCTCCTTCTCTCTCTCCCTCTGCTTTTGTGATGGATGCTAATTAAAAGGAGATAAAACTCCATCTCACCTCTTCCTGCCTCTTATGTAATCCACAGAATTCAGGAAGGAAGAGAAAAACGAAATTCCCAGTACAGACTAAATGGGTGGTTCAGCAGGGTTATCCGAACATCCTTAGATCTGTGCAGTTGGCAGGTGAGACCAAAAAAAGCCATGACAGAATAACCACTCCAGGAACGTTTCACATTTGCAGAGAGGGAAGCCAGTGGTTTATGCTGCCAGCCACATGCCCCTGAGGCTGTCTGCTTTTCAGTGACCTCAGAAGTTGTGTTTGATCAGCAGAGGATGAAAAGACAAATCTTGAGGAGGTGGGTGGAAGATGGATGTTTGCAGCAGTAATGTTAGGAAATAAAGGGGGACAAAAAATGGCAGCCATGGAGCCACTTTGGGATACTAGCTTGGACTTGCTGCTGGGCAAGCATGGCATGAAGATCCATGGGAGCAAACTGCAAGAGGTGGAGGTTACTGAGAGGTGTACAAAGGAGCCTTGCATGTTTCTTCCATCACAGCAGCATACCCCAGTACAGTCCTCCCCATCTTGCAAGCTTGTCCGGAGCCTTTTGAGCTTCATATAGTGGCTATCTCTGTTATCGCTAGCTCCTGGATACCTGGGCAGGGGGAGACCTTGTTGCTGCATGTGTAGTGGGGACACAGCAGGAATGCCAGTCCCTGTTCTGCTCCAAGAACACTGGATGAAATCGGGGACTCATTGAGCTCAATGCTGCTGCCCTCAGTGGAGTCAGGATTTCACACAATATGTCTGCAAGGAGATAAAAAGAGAAGCAGACCAACACCAGGGAGAATGAAGAGGATGTAACAAAGTGAAAACCCTTTGGAGGAGAACTGTATCACTGACCCAATACAAACCTGTTGTTTGAAGAGACCTAAACTAACCGTTTTGATGTCGAACTCTTTAAAAATCTGAATTATTCTCAAACTGCAGCCTCACCTCTTGCTACAGGCACACCACTTTCATTCTGTCCTGGATTGTGGCAAGGATGGATGCGAGGTTCATTAGGCTGTGCTTGCTTCTGGGGTGCCTTGGTACTGGCTCGTGGAATATCAGCCTGTTTAGTCCTTCTTTCTGTAATGAAGCACATCAGTCACATCACTTCCAATGCATCCTCAGCTCAACATCAATTATTAATTCAAGCAACAATTTATTGCTGGTGAATTAGCAAGATAGTCTGGAAGTATTCTTTCTGCCCCAAAGCAGAGTTGTTTTATGATCACATCTTATGTTTTGCTATTTGGGAACCTATCTGTTTCTTGTGTTGTCATTGTCACCATATTCAATAATATTAGAAATTCAGACATTAGTGTAGCTGGTGTTCATGATGTAATTTAGCAGAAAGACTTTTCAGCTTGGATTTGTAAAGTTATTTGGAAGCAAAAATCTGGTGAAATTAGCAAGGAGGTTTTGAAACCAATGGGAAATAGGGGTCTAAAATAATATATTATCTGAGAGCTTTGTTGGCTCCTCAACTGTGTCTTCCTTGTACACTTGGCTAGGTCACAACTTCAGTTAGCACATCTGGAAGGCCAAATTATTGGTAATTTTCAACATATCCAGAAATTTAAGATGACTATATGGGAATCAAGCCATCAAACACTTGCAGTCATGTGCATTTATCTTCAGTTCTTCCCTTTATGCCTTCTGTATTGGGAAGGCCTCTTATATTTGTTTTAATGTCAATACTAGAACCCAGCAATCTTAAGGCAAATTAATAGACTTGTGGATTTACTTAGGGGAAGATCTCCAGAGAAGCTGCAGCCCTCCCATTACCACCTTGACGCATGTGATGCTGATAATGTGTGGGATGTGAGCATGGCTCTGCCACTGCCTCTAGGGCATTCACAGTGCAGGTGTCACTGGTCCTGGGTAAGCACCATGGCTTCACATTAATATCACTGTGGCAATGTTTTGCTACGTCACCCTTTATCAGGAAAATGCATAATCTTTTCTTTGTTTCTCAGTTCTTTACCTGCACTATAGAAACCTGATTTTCATCTTGTTCCACATACAGTTAAAACTTTTTCCAGCCAGGACTCAGTCATCTGCTATAGGCACAAAACTGTATAATCCTGAGCTGTGAACTACAGTGCTAAGTAATTCTGAGCTTTCTCTGAGTGCCATTGTACACTGAACAATTAAAAAAAAAATAATAATAATAATAAGGTGCAAAAGCTTGTGAGACAAACAGAGGAAATAAGTTAAAGGGCATTAGAACAGCATACCAGAGAGATATGTTACTAGACAAACCTATTCAGCGTCTTATCCAAAGCCAGAAGATGTTAGGAAAAAGGAAGTAACTGGGCTATATTCATGTAAAAGTCATGAATTGTGTTAAAAAAGGCCAAGTTTGCCTTGCCATTGCTGTTAAATCTTATTGTAGCCACCCAAGAGTTTTGCCAAATGAACGAGGGAATCCACAAGTATAAATTTTCATGGATGTTTCCAACTTACTGTTGCTTTTGCTCTTCTTGAACCAGCAGAACACAAGAGTGAGGACAAATGCAGATGCTACTGCACTCAGCAAGACAACAAGAATCAAGCTGGCCTTCTCTCCCATGGGCCCAGGGAAGATGGTAAATGGCTGAGACAGCACAGTGAACTTAGTTCCTGAGAATTTAAAGCAGTCAGAGTTTATTACAGAAGTAAGGACACTCATTCCACAATGAAAACACTAGGTGATAGACTTTCAACAGTGATGCTGCTGTTAAAAATGCATGCAGGAACGGCCCAGAAGTCCATCCATCCCCACATCCAACAATAGCAAACAATATTTATTCAGAAATGAGTAAGAGGACAAGCCAAATATTTAATAACATTTCTTCAATGTATGTTTCAAGCATTCAGTGCATCCTGAAGCGGAGTCAGTCTCTTTGTATTTAACAGTCCTTATTATTTCCTCCATGAGTTTTTCCAGTCGACTACCAAGCCTGGAAAATATGTTCACAATCTGCCTGTTTCTGAGACAAAACAGATCAGGCTCAGGCAGAAAATGTGCATATTCAGTCTAGCAAGACAGCAAAGCTGGTTGTGATGAGAAAGGTGCTAATTCATGCAGAATTTTTAAGAGCTATACATCACTTATTTGAATTAAGTTGTGGGGAGTCTAGAAACATTGATTAGCATTAAGCTGAGTCAGAAAACTCCTGGTGAACACGTTAATATTTTTCACCATGTGATGTTGAGAATATATAAACAAAAAGTTTCAGTGTCTTTGCTGTTAGCATGGTAAACGCTTAGTCTTTTGAAGCATACAAGCTTTGGGTAATGCTCTTTACCTAGAGATCCTACAGTTTTCTGTAAGCGAAATCAGAATCAAAGCAGCCACTATTCAACATTTCCGTGGTCAAGAGTTCATTGGGTCTCAGCATCTGAGCTTCAAAGACTGGAAGATGCTTAACACTGCTGTCTCCAAAATCAGAAATATATAAGTGTTTTGACCCCCCATAAATTTGTTTATTCCACTACTTTCAGCAGTACTGGTGCATGAGCTAAGGCATAAGAAATGAATCTAAAATCTTCAACTGTGAAGAAGGTGTTTGGCACATATGCATCTGGGTTGATTCTCCCCGGAAATATCTGCACAGAGTCTGGCCTTAGCATGGGTCCTGGACAACTTCCAAAGACATTTTGAACACAGATGTGTTTGGGAAGAGCATGATTTTAATAAAACTGATCACAGTACTTGCTATAGACCAATTTGAAGGATACAGATTTACATATCAGCCTATTACCTACATTATTACAAGACTCATTATCAGTCCAAACCTCTCTATTTTAATAATTTCAGTGGGCATATATTTCTTTTTCTTGTTTGAGTTCCAATTTTAATAAAAATCTAAAAACCTTTTTCATCAATTCATTAAAAAAATGAGAAGTACTGTTAGATGAAGGTTTGCGGGCTAGGATAAGTAGCTGTAAGTACTTTTATATGAAACTAATTAGCTTTGTTTCAATATTGTCCACCTGAACAAAGCAGAGGTTCATCAGAACAATGTGGGAAGCATGTTCCAATTGGGAAAAATTTGCCTGCAGATACAATCATATATGAACTTCAATTGAGAGGAAAGAAGCAATCTCACAGGTATCAAGGACTCTACACAGACAGGTTCTTAAAGGTTGCATTTCACACTAATAGTTTGCAAGTAGACTGCTGTTGGTTTAAATGGAAAGTGGATGGATCAAGCCCATTGGGATCCATATCAGTTAAGTAAATATTACTGGAAAATGAGGAGCAAGACTATGCAGCAGTGCTATGAATAGCCCGCTCTTCCCAGGAACTACCATTAAACCACTTGGGATTATTGCATTCAGCATAATCGGCGTCTTCTGAGCTGCCTCCAAATCGCAGGGACCTAAATAACTATGCCAGAAAGCTATTCAAGAAAATGTGTCCCAAACATCTATAGTTTGTTTAATTTTTGTTTGTTTGTCTCAAAAAATAAGCAAATATCTTCACTAAGATTCTGGCAGTATAAATCTTTATACTGACTGCAGCATGGTTCCCCATTACAAATGAGCAAAGGGGATTGCTTGTTTGCCGTGTACTTTTACAGCTGATATTAAAAGTGTACAATGCTCTGATTTACATAGGCGGTACCTATATGGATGCACCAGCTGTACGCATTACTGGCTTTAAACACCTCTTTGCAACACTCTTTCTGGCTACATGTTTCATAAAAAGGGATTTCTATTTGACCTTTGTTCAGAGGGGAGAAGATTTTGTGACTCCCCTGAAATAGCTTTCAAAAGACATTTCATTAAGCTGTACTTTCCACTAAAGAGTCTGATCCTGTGAGGTGCTGACTTTCCATCTGCTCTCACTGAAGTGAAGGCAATGGGAGCTGTGGGTGTTCGGCAGCATCCACCCCAAAGTAGACATATGTTCCCCCTTTAAAGGCCCACCTCTGAGTATTCCCTGCACCACAATTCTCCCTTTGCAGAGCCACAGGAAACACTCAGTGCTGATTAGCCACTTGTGACTGGGAGGAGCAAGGGTTTCTAAAATAAAATATCTGGATCTTAATGTAGTCCCAGAATAGGAAAGGATTTCTTGGGTTATAAATCCATACTGTGTTATACACTATCATCCATAAGCATATCAAGCTCCATCCAAAAGCAATTGATCTTCTGTTCTCAGTATTCCTATCTATTAAAATAGGCTGTTCAGAAAAAAAAAAAAAAAAAAAAAAAAAAAAGTGCACTCTAAATGTTAGTAATATTTTAATTTTTAGTTCAGATTTTTTCACTAGTCACTTCCACTTCGTCACTTCAACCATCTGATGTACTTACCCTTTTTTTTTCCTAGCTTAAGCAAGCCATGCTATATCCAAGTTTTCTCATTAAAAAAAAAAAAAAAAAAAGTTGATTCCTACCTTCATTCTCTGTACCTATTCCTTTTTGAGATGATTTCTGAATATGGGTAAACAAAATTATCTTAGTATTTCAAGACCTCATCAAGCCTGTATGCAGTGGCGCACATACCTCCTCACCTCTCCTGGAGAAATTTTATCCATCCCTCTTCGTTTCTTTCTACTTGGTAGGTCTCACGTTATACATATATCTATGTAATACCAGAACAGAAACTTTACGCATGGGCTTACAACACCTATACCTTAATTTGTTTTTGAGCTACATGGCAGAGAGCACATTCCTGCTTCTCAATGACTTGACAGGTAACCTGCACTTTGACACTTATATACATTCAGAGACAGATTTGTAGATAAATTCAGCCCCCCTAACAGTTATGCAGGTGCTTGTTTCATGCAGATGCCCCGAGGCCTTTAACAGCCAGAGTTCAGGTATTGCCCAAGATGCCAACATCCCCCTCAGCTGGTATATCTTAGGAGGTATAACCACAATGTTATGGTGACTCAAGAGGTCCTGATGTCACATCTGTAAACTGTCAAGGATACCCTGAGCAGAGCCCAGTCCTGGAGGTGTGCTCTGAGTGTGAATAACCTGCTGCACCCATAAAGATGTCCAGGTGCAGCCAAACGGTGGGTGAAAACCAGTACAAAAAATAACTGGGAGCATAGATGCAGAATATAGGCAGGAAAAAGGGGGGACTCAATTTACAGGAAAAAAAGTTTGCTCTGGCTGCTTAGCTGGCCTGCGTACCCAATTACTGTGGGGAAAATCACCTGTAGTGTTTTGAGCCCATTTACAAAATCAATACACAAAAAAATGGATCCTACCTGGTGGTGACGTGACAGTGAACACAAGTTTCCAGTTTGTGCCTGAGCCAGACACAGCCAGACTGGAAAAGCTTGCACATCCATCTATGACTTGCACTTCAGTGAGCCCTGCAGAGTAATACAAAAAAATTAATTGCAATTAATAGCTTCCAGACAAACATGACTTCAGTCCCTCAGGAAAAAATAAAAAAAAAAAAAAAAAAAAAAAAAAAAAAAAAAAAAGAAACCACAGGAGAGTCCTTGTGACTCTTGTGACATGAAGACGACTTGGGAAAACCTGACTTCAGTGTCCTTCCTAACTGTAAAGTTTTTGTCTCATCCCAGAAATTTCATGTAAAGCAAGGTCTTCAGAGGTATTTGAGCACCTAATCCTCCTGGAGTGGAGTACCTTATCTTGTGAACTTTGGGTCATTGAGCTCATTGTGATAAGCTCTGTGCATGTCCATATCATGGCAGTGTAATCTGAATACAAACACTAAGGCAATCAAGGAGGAGTAATGGGAGCTATGTTAACACGTTTGAAAGTTCTATTGATTTAATTTATGTATTCTCTGACATCAACATCACCAGGATTAGGAGGGTATTAACAATGACTAAGTATTTTTGTGTTAAAGGGATGGTCTCAAAGAGCCAGCCACAGCAGCCAAGGGAAATAGTTGACTTTTAACCCTTTTTTAAACCGTAGATGTTTCACCTCATCATTTGGACATACTACCCCCTGTCCTCCTGTTAAAGCATTTTGAGCTTTCCTCCAACCCTGTCAGAAGCTTTGAAAAGGATTTGAAGAATGAAGAATGTCTGTGGTGATGACCCTGTTATCACACACAAGAGACTTTTAACTGGAAACCTCACAGGGGAAATCTCCATGGGGAGCATTAAAATGAAACCCAGGAGAGAAATTCTTCATCCCTTTACCTCTTGTTCTAAGCTACAAGGGAATGCATTCTGATCCAGCATTTACACGTGCTATGGTTTTTATTTTTGTAGGCTCTTTTTTAAAATTTATAATTTACTTTGCAACTGGATCTCCATTTTATTATGTGTATCTTTGAGTACCAGCCAAGTTCTGACCCTTGAGTAATGTTGACCAGGCCTGGGCTTCATTCAGGCTCTTGGAGTGAGAAGGGTAAACTCCTATAGTCTGACAAATTTTAAAATGTTAGTTCAGGTGGGGGTGAGAAGTCAGAACTTCCTTAAGATGCTGGACTCAATCCAGTGATCACAAACACAGACTTTTGCCTTCTCAGAGACAACATGTAATAACCATTTGCTTTGCAAAGCAGGTGGTTTGACATTTTATTGCTGTTAAGCAGAACAGGTGAAGGTACATAAAGACTGAATGTGAAGAATGCATTTATACTCTTCCATCAGCACACCCAGGATATTGAACAACATGGAGAAGAAGCAAACTTTGAGACACCTCGCAATCACAAATTCATTGGAGTGTTCATCATGCGGGGACAAGAGTTTTGATGGTAAACCAGACTGTAAGAATTTTTCCCATAACAATGTATGTCTTACACCACCTACCCTCTTCTGTTCGCAGAGCTTGCCATGCCACCTACCTTGACCTGTATCGTCATGATTGAAGGAAAAATGAAAGATCTTCTATTAGACAGCTAACTTAGCACTAAAACATCACTACCTGTGGTCTGTGGAGTAATCCACAGAGAACAATTTCTCCAGTCCTGCCTCTGTCTCTCTCCCACACTTGGTGCATACACCTATATGTCAGGAACTAAACAGTGCCAGGATCTGTTCTGTGGCACTGAAGAACTAGCATATCCTGGCCAAACCTCTGGTCTGGAATTCTTACAGCCTCCAAACAGAGATGAGGCATGCAAACTGCCTACTGAGGTTTTTTATTTGCTATACTGACTTCTGAAGTATGGCCAGTGATTGCCGGAGAGGATTCCTTAGGCAAAAACATGCCACGTCTTAATGATTTAGCAACAGAAATGACAAAGTTTCCCCTCTTTATGACCCAGTACTATTTAATTTATGAATATCCCAGTTAGTTTGTGTACATATTTCTCCATCTGTCTACAGTGTCTAGCACACCAAACCCACAATTACATTGTGAGTCTCTGGGACCAGCTGTCATATATAAATAATCAGTAATTTATTCTGTGTAAATACCTGAAGGAGACATGGGAATCTAGATTTCTCTAATTGTTCCAACCTGATCTTGGCTCTTCTATTTACCTGTACCACATACGACCCTCTTAATGGTACTATCTGCCTTGACTACCAACACTTTTCTTGTCTCTGATGCTCACTGTAGCAGCACCACTTTTATAGAGGGTCTTGTCAGCTGTGTCCAAATATTTCATAATTACCATTTCTAGTCTATGATGAAACCTGGAGTACTGTACTGTACTCCTCAACAGAGACTATCTCAGCTTTCGGGCACATATGCTTCAAAGCTCAGAATATTATAGATATATATGTGAGTCTTCACAAAGATCTCTCAGGCAAGCTGGTATTTAACTCAGAAGCAAGCTAATTTGGAGCTAAACTACTTTCCATGAGGCAGTTTGGCTGCTGTCAGATGAAGCAGCCTCAGTGTGCTAGACGGGACCCATTTCGATTAAATGCTGCTTTCATATGCTTCAAAAGACGAGTACAATAAGGACGTTTGTCAAAGGAAAAACTGCAGAAAACTATTACATGCAGAACATCTGTACCACGCACTTCATTCTTTGCTGGAGTTTATTGACTATTAATTTGATACATGTATATTTTAAAGAATGTGAATTGCATTTCTCTGCAGTGACTTTTTATTTCTTTCTCTCTT
Source organism: Nettapus auritus (assembly GCA_011076525.1). Classification (NCBI taxonomy): domain Eukaryota; kingdom Metazoa; phylum Chordata; class Aves; order Anseriformes; family Anatidae; genus Nettapus; species Nettapus auritus. The sequence continues at coordinate 115,011,399 of CM021767.1, forward strand.
GCTGTGTCTCATTCCTTCTCTCTTTCCATTCCTTCCTTCCTTCCTTCCTTTCTCTCTTCCTTCCTTCCTTCTTTCCACTAGCTGCCAGTAGCTGACTCAATAATCTGTGTCTCATCTAGACTCAGACCTCTGAGGCATACCTCCTTGAGCATGCATGAACCACAGAAAACACCAAAGGACTTTCTAACCTGTAAACCTGGAGCTATGATGAGGTAGGAAGAACTTCCTATCAACAGAAACATGAACTGGACCCAAAGGATGAGAAGCTCTGACCTACAGTATGAGTGCCACTTAGCTTCTTCAAATGTGAACTTTTCAATCAAAGTTAACACACAAATGACCTTATTGCAAACAAAATGCTTTACCTATATTAGGAAACCTCACTTTTGAGTGTGTGCTGTTTGCTTACATTTAAAGACTTTAGCAATTAACATTATGACGCTCTATAATCAGTTTCATTTCCATTTTCTAGTTTACAAGCATATGATCATCCACAGGTTTTCAGTTCAGTGCTATACTTAAACAACGATCTATATCTAAGCATGTTCATAGTTTCAATAACCTCAAGGGAAATACTCACATGCTTAGAGTTAATCATGAGTTCAGGTCTTCTGATAAATGAGGACCAGAAGGGAAACATTTAAATGCCTCATGAAAAACATTTTCACATTAAAGTATGCTAATTAAAAACAATAGTCAGTTGTTTCTGTCTGTACTTGGCCTGATCATTTGCTGGGACAAACAGATTGTCATTGACTCTAAGGAAATTACCCTAATTAACATTAGCTGAAAATCAGGTACTGGGATTTCTAATTCTCCAGTCTTTTCTTTTTTGATCTGAGACGCATCTTTTCAAGATAAACTACTAGATATACTCCCTTCAAGCTACCAGAGTACAAAAACACTTTGTATAATATTCTTTTTCTCTAGGATACGCCACGAAGTTCACCAAACTTCAGTACAACATTCTATTTTTTTTAGTGCAAAGACTAACTTTGAAACCCAATCATTTTCTGGGAGAATTTCACCATAAATTTACACCATCGTTTCCCATAGTTGCTTTGCCATAACTCCTGCTGTAAAAAAAAATGTCCAAACCTTTTAGAACACCCTCAGAGGAGCCCTTGAGGTGAGCTGATACAACCCAGGGTTCTGAGGGAGGTCCCAGTTCTTCAACCCTTCGACCCTGGGAAGAATAATAATAATAATAATAAAAAAAAATAAAAAAATAGCAGGATTAAGATCTTGTCTCCAGACCAAGAGGGAAGAAGGTTCTGATCTTTTTAATAATTGTAATAATTATTAAGGCCCAGCGGGAGGAAAGGGTGTATCTATACCCTATGCGTTACAAACAATGCCAAACACCTCACCATAACTCATTATCGTGACTTAAAGTCAGAGGAACCAATTCTGGCAACTTCAGTCTGTTGCAATAGTCTGGCATGCTTTGCTGCTTCACTGAAAGTAACCAGGGTCATGTTCACACCAACTAAGAGAAGTAGTGAATTTTGATATCATCATAGCATCTAAGCTATTCAGAGTCACAGAATTTCAACATGGTTGAGATTGGAAGGGACCTCTGGAGGTCATCTGGCCCACCCTCCCTGCTCAAGCAGGGCTACCTGCAGCAGGTTGCCCTGGACTACATACAGGCCACCTTTTGAATATCTCCAAGAATGGAGACTCCATAAATTCAAGGAAACTGAGTAGATTCTGTCTCTATTTAGTGAGTGTGAAGATTTAAATGCTTCATATGCTCAGTGAAAGAAACTACTTGTGATACTTAAATTACTCATCCCTAGTCAATGTGGATAATCTAGATCACATAGATCTAGATATATGTAAAAATATCGACTTTCATATATATGTATATTTATTATTTTTTGAAGGACTTTTTCATTCTCAGGTCTCACAAAAACATGTATGAAGAAGGTTCTGAAACTGAGAGGAGGATCCAAATGCCCAGATGTTGACAGTTGTTTGTGAGTCATTTCAGATAGCCAATGATGTCTGACATCCATCTGAATCAGATCTGATGCTTCTCTAGTAGAAAACTTTTAGATTTGTACAGGATTTGTAGGCCAAGTAGCATATTCCACAGCCCAAATCACAAGATGGCTATTTGCAGAGAACTGAACACAAATAGAAAGAAGCTGAAAGGCACATCTTGTGCCTCACAGATGTAAAACCTTCCTCATGGTTAATGGATATCCTGAGCTGTCTTTACTGTAAAATCACTTTGCATCCAGAAATAATGTCCACAGAGCTGCTCAGGCTTGGATTTGACACTATACTTCAGGGTCACCACTGTAAAAATGTCATACCCAGGTCTAGTTACTCTGTGGCTATTCTTTTGCCTATCGATCACACTGAGGATGAATCCATAATGGAAAACAACTGAAAAAGAGAAAATGGAGCATCAAAATATGCATGAAACATAAGCATATCATGAAACCATGCTATGCAGATTTCACCTGACTCAGACTGAACCTGGTCCAGCAGCTCACCAGGACTCATTGGACTTAGTCTACCGTTTCCAAGACTTCTGTTGGTATCTCTGGCACTGCTAAACCACATCACACAGATGTCCAAACATGTTTTAAACATGGTGTTCTCTGCACAGCAGTGCTCTGCATGGTGCAGGATTGCTTAGGCAGGCAAGGATACTCCATCATATCCTGACTTTGACAGCCTTCACAATTGTGTTGCTGTTCCCCCGTTCCTTAATGATATCCTTTAAGTTTCAGGAGCAGAGTCAGAAAATTGCACACAATCAGTTCTACAGGCATGAATCTAACCTTCATGGGAAAAAGATGAAAAGTGTGAATAGAGTCCAAAAATAGTTTCCAAAATACCAATGACTTCTTATTTAGAGACCTACCCTTTACCTCCTTTACCACATATATTTGTAGAACTATCCTATGACCTTTATTTAGGCTGGTCTCATAGCTTTTGGATTTTGCTCAGAGATGTCAAAATTGTACAAGAGTAATACAAGTGTCCATCCACAGAGGGACAAATCCTACCTTCTTATCCAGGAAAATGATTTGCGGCTGTACAGGAAGCTGTTTTCCAATTTCTCCATCTGAGGGCTGCACCCAAACAGAGATGTTATAGGGTCTCACATACAGCCATGTTTCTTGGTGTTGTCTGCTTCAATTTTTTTCACATGTAAAGAAATGTAAATAAATAAATAAATAAATTGAAATTAGCGCTACGAAAACACACAGTGCTAATCCCAGAGGTAATTCACACCTTAACTATGCCTAGGAACTATACATTACTTTCTGTTCATGGGATTTTCTAATTTTCTAATGCAAGCAGTAATGCTTAGTGTCTGTTGTGAGCAGGAAGGAGCACTATACCCAAAAATTACTAATTTACCTTATGGTGGCACTTTGATTCCTTGGATGAAAGCAGCATGTGTGGAAATGTGAAACAGGCATCACTCCAAGGAGACAACAATACAAAACTAATAAAAGATCTCTTTCTTCCTATCCCAAGTTTACAAATAGGAAACTGAGAAATGGAAAAAATATATTAAAAAATGGCTTCTTATGTGATAGACAAGGATTTTATGGATTCAGTAACCCAATACCATGGCCCCAAAGTCTCCATTCCAGAGCACTGATAATGGCGGAGGCAGCAAATGCTTCCTGTCCAGTAGAAAGATGAATTTAGTGAATATATCTGATGTCTTCTAAAAACAAAGTTTCAGTTCCTCTACACAAGCACAGCACTTACAAGGCTTTAATGCATTTCGTCATCCCATCATCCCTGTGCTACCTCTCATTATCTGCAAAGGCTGCACACCTATATATAGCAGTATATAGACACCCCATTGAAAGACATTGCTTTTTCAATACTGAAATTTAAATTAGAGCATCCCAGGAGAGGGCTTTTGCATTTGAATACAGAATCAACATTTTATTCTGAGCCTAAATCATTTCATTCCCTCTCCTAGTGCTTTGTGTCATTTAGTATCTCTTTTACATATATATGTGTATATGTATATATGCTTCTAATCTGCAATTGCAGTGAAGCAACTGGGAGTTTGATATTGTCTGAAAGTAAGAAAGGTATTCATTCATCTCTAGTGTTTGCTCAAAGGTGTTTACAAACAGAAGACACACGGAGCATCAATTTCCTTTGGTTTAACTCAGGGTTTGATTTTTTTCTTTTGGGGGGGGGGAGGTGTACTACCATGCATTACAAAGCAGAAATTGCTTACACTGCAGCTGATGGAAAATATTGGCCTGAAAAATGGACACCAGGAAGACCAAATAAAGATATAAAGACATCTGAAGTCTCAAGTATATAAAGAAAAACATTCAGCCATTCAGCTTCTTTTTTTTTTTCTTTTTTTTCTTTTTTTTTTTGTCAGTGCAAAATTCAGAAAGGCAATGATATATAGGAAATTCATGTCAAAGGCACCAAGGCTCATCTGTGTTCTTTTCTACCTCCTTCATAAATGTGCATTCAGCATTTTGACTTAAACTCACTCCAGGTATAACACCCCAAGCCACTCATGATTATAGGACAGAGATTGGCACTTTCTGTCTTTCTGTGAGCTCTCTGGCTCCACCTGAGCCCAGAGAAGTTCAGGTGAATCTTGACATGGCATCTGTAAGTCAAAAAAATCAACTTTTCTCTCTCCAGCATCTTTAAAACTGCCAACAAACATGAAAAAAAAAAAAAAAAAAAAAAAAAAAAAAAAAAAAA
>CM021767.1:115016220-115036436 GCA_011076525.1 Nettapus auritus
AAAAAAAAAAAAAAAAAAAAAAAAAAAAAAAAAAAAAAAAAAAAAAGTCAGCATGAAATGCCCTGGCTCCATACCCCAGGACCTACCTACACAGGGAAATAGTGCTCATCTTGCACTTAAAGGAAGCCTGCTGCAAAATCTGGTTGTAGGTATTAGACATTCCCACCCTCTAGAGCAAGTAAAAAAAAAAATAAAATCATACAGACATGGTTAAAAATAAATAAATAAATGTTTGTTTGCAGGTGATTTGAATCCAGCTAACACAGCACAGACCATGGTGTTTATGTTCCACATGATCCAGCTGGAGTCTTGCTGTGAGGAAGCCCCTGCCTGAGGGTGCAAGCCCTGCATGCAGCAAGTCACACTCCTGCAAGTGAGTATCGGTGTGGAAGAAAGGAGCACCCTGCTGCTTCCCTGGCAATTTGTGCTGTGAGGAAAATAGGCTTTCCTGGCACAACTCTGCCACTGGGAGGTTGGAACAGGCAAGCATGCCTGTGCTCTAGCAAAGGTGAAGCGAGAAAACTGGCCTTCCTCCCGATGGGCACAAGGAGCATGCTGTTTTGTCGCTCCCCTCAAGCCTCGTGCTGGGAAGGAGCGGGCTGATCTGCAGTTCCCTGCTGGCAGAGCTCAGTGGGGAGCAGCTTAGTTGCTCAGCGGCTTGCAGCTATAAAGGTGGCCACAGTAGGCAAGCAGACACTGCTTGTGAGCAGGGTCAGCAGGGTCCAGGCTCCCAGGAGTTACACCATCAGGGCTGAGGTCTGTGGAAGATGCTGAGGGTCTGTGGGGAAGCAAGTGTCTGCTTTTAGTAGCAAGGAAGGTCGAGATCATAGGAATTAGAGGATCTACTGCAGGTATCAAGGCGTGTTGGGCTGAGGGTCCATCAAAAGCTCTGGATCAGGCCTAACAGCAAAGGCCAGGACAATTTCCAGGTGGTCTGGGAGTTAATGCAGCCAGAGACTATTCTCACCAGGTAGTTTGGATGAGGCTACCAATGGTGTGTGAGAGGATTTAATTTTATGGACACAGGCTGATGCACGTGATCAGCAGGACTCAGTGCCAGAGAACGGTGCCTGGCATATTTATTTACTAATAATCATAGCCAATGAACTGAACTGAACTGATGTCTGGGTTTATCTGTAATACTAGTTTTGTGGCGCCAGTAAGGCCTTTGAAGGGGAAGAAGATTGGGAAGAATCTGGAGGACCAATAATACGTCAAAATGCATCATGTGATAAAGCCAAAGAGGTGTTTTGTTCTTGAGAAGCTGGTGAAGAAAACACAGGCACAAGGAAGCTGCTGTAATGGAGACAAGAGATAGACTTTTGTAAGGCCAAGTAGATATGGATTCAATGGCAGGGATGTGAGGATTTTAGCATTTGGGGGTGAGAAGTGGGCTCTGCCGTCATGTGGTGATGAAGTTGGCCACACATCAGGTGACTGTGCCCTCTCTGCTGGATGATACCTTTCCACAGAGCCCCATGTTTTCATGTTATGGAGAAAAATCAAAGCTAAAGGAAGTAAACCCCAGTGGAAAGCAGGCTTCAGCTTTCCCTAACAAAGAAACAAGAAAAAAGTAATACTGATCATGTCTGCTTCTGAGAAAGGGGCTAACGGACTGAACAGGACTCATGGAGTCAAACATTACTGATGTAATCACATTGCTGCATGTAGGCTGAGCCAACAAGACCAAAATTTAAAAACCTGGGCACCACCATGCATATTCCAGGCTGCCAGCACCAGCAGGGAGCTTTGAAAGAAACCCCATATCCATTGCCCTTTAGGTCAGCAGCTGTAATGGCAGGGAGCTAACGAGAAGATCTAATAACATGGAGACATATCAAGGGGGCCTAAGCTGATGGTGAACTCTGGTAAGGAAAGAGGAACTGCATTATGCTCTGTGAGTGAGGCTGGGTAAGAGGGATGTGCTTTTTATCTAATCATTTGGAGGATTTCCCTTCATAAAGCAAAGATGCTTTAGGTAGAAGCTGGATATTTTGTGGCAGTTGAAAGTGTCAGGTAAGTTGTTCAGGCTGAAAAAGTTCTGGGATCTTTTGTTTCTTTCTTTCTTTGTTTTTTTTGACCAACTTCTTTTGCCATTAGTCTACTGGGGCACTGCCACCATCAGAACTCCATTTGCTAGATGTTGGATCTGCACCAGAGGCTATCCAAGCTTCAAATGATTCCCAGTCTAGCTTTCAGGAATTTCTGTCCCTATTCACAAAGGAGCAAACAGAGTCAGAGAGCACAAATACGGCTGCCCAGGAACACCCAGACATGTCTGCCCCATAAGGCCATGCTTCCCCCACTACTCAGACAGCCTTCATTTATACTTTATGATCCCAGTGGCACCAAAAGCTTGAGGGTGAGCAGCTGCCTGGTGGAGGCAGATGGCAGGATGTAGACTGCAGTTATAAGAAGCCCTCAAAAAAAGTAAAGGCAGACTTGACAGCCTTACTGGATCCAGTTGAGGGTGAGATGGGATCACTAGGTGCCTTCAGAACCAGAGAAATAGGCCTGATCCATCAGATAGGTGAGAAACATCCTCCAAATTCATTAGCGACTTCTGTTAATTGCTGGAGATGGATGGAAATACCTGTACTTACAATTCTGCCTGCTAGTGGCAAGGAACTAACCTCTTCCATAATGCACTCCCAAAGTTTACTGTCGGAGGAACATCTTTTATTAAATGTAAACAGCAACACGCCGGAGGTCAGAGCCTTGCCGCTGCTGCGTATCCCAAGGTAATACCACTTTAAGCTCCACATAAACTCTTAAACAGTTTCTATCCTAAAACCAGACCGTAGGTGGTACAGCTTTTTACGATATGTTATAATAGTGCAATAAATCTGTTAGCTTAAAATCGAATCTCCGTGGCCTTTTAGAGAAATCATCATTAAATGCAAGGCCCTGTTAATGATGCCATCCCAGTGAAATTGTTTAATCTGCTAGGGGGGTGAAAGGTCACCAAATGAATTTTTTATAATACATCAACTTGACACGCAATAGGGAAAACTGTAATAGATAAAAGCAAAGGAAAAGGGCACTGTCTTCTTCTGATAGGTCAATAGCAGCCAAGAGAGTCACTCATCCACTTTTCCTTCACTACCGTGCTCCTTTTCCATTTAATATGGACACCCAATTAATACCTCAGCACCATAGACAACCTCATTTTAGGTGAATTATAGCAATTCCTTCCCCCTTCTCTGAAATGAAAGTGATCACAATACATCATAGCATTGTGCGAATTAACGTTAATTGATTCGAGTTACCAAGCATTGATGGGCCACCTCTATAATCCGGCCCTTATTGGGAGCTGGAAGGGATGGAGGGAAGATTAGATTGCACCGTCCGTTGCTTTGACGACGGCGGTCACCTGATGGCTTGTTAGACAGTTGTACGCCTCTATTGCTGGCCCCAGTGGGGTCGTCAGTAAACTGGAGTGATGTCCAAACATCATTACATGCTGCTCCGATATTAAAGCAAAGGGATTAGCACCTTATTGCAAGCAACCTGGATTTGTCATTGTGCTGTCGTTATCCAATTTCCAGATGATAATGTGACTGTGGCCTGCGGGCGCGAGGTCCTGCAGCCAAACTAAGGTGTGTATATATATATATATATATATATATCTATATAAGTATATAGATGTACACACAGCCGTACAGACACAGCACCCAAAGCCATTTAACCCCTAGCTCACTGGGTTCCTGCTAGCAAAGCATGTGGAAGAATGTGTGCCCCTTCTCCGTGTGATGTCAAGAGCACGATCAAACAGCAAAGTGGGCTGACCTCATAGCCAATGCTGGCTCTGATGCCACACTGCCCCAGCCATCCTGATAGAGGTGACGCTGTTTGTGTTTTAAATAAGCCAGAATGGGGAAAGGATTGGTCCTGCAGAGATGTGGCTGCATTGTGCACTCACACCATCTGAATCAACAGAGCAGGTTTTTACTGCAGGTCCCATTAATGGTTAAAGGGGAAGACAGACATGAATGTGACATGAGCCACGCAGGTTTTCCTTGATAGAACTCGGGCACCAGATTTGGGATCAGGTCTCTTTCCAGTCCCTAAGAGAGCTGATGGGTACCCTCCTCACCCTCAGGCGTGCTCTTGAGCTGATCCCAAAACTTGTAACTTCAGGGGGGAAAGCAGAATTGGGAAAAGCACCTCTTGAGCTGATCCCCTTCATTTTTAACTCATCATCCCCACTACAACTGCGCCTTCCTGACACTACCAATATGCTAGTAGTTCAGTTTTGATGCCCAGTTAGTTCCTAGATTTTCTGCTAAAAAGTAAATAAAAGTCACCAGAAGAAAAGAAATAGCAAAAGGCTTTGTAATAAGAAATCCTTGAACCACTGGGTTTCCCCACTTGAAAAGAATTATGAATTGAGAACTAAATACTGAAATTCATCCTAATTCCTTAAGTGCACTATGATCATGACTTTTTATATGAAATAACACTGTTTATATGTGTATTTGCCTCTGCTCTAATTTCATTAAGTTTCTTATCCCATTGCTCCTATAAACAGCCTGTTACAAAGTCCCACTCCTCTGATTAGAAACCTTCAAGGTTTCACTGTAAATTTGTTCATGTGTTCCGTAATTTAACTAGACTGCTAAATAGAGATGTTGGCCAAAAGGGGGGCTCAGCTATTAGAGCAGCTGAACAGGGAATATTGGGAATATTCCCAGGACGTTTACAGAAAATTCACTTCAGCTGTGTGGGGCAGATAAAGCCTCAATAGGGCCTGAAGTGCTGCATTAGCTGCAGCACTGAGGTCAGGACTTTTAGCATCCTGCTAAAACCCACAGGAAGAAAAGTCGGATCCCTACACAAGGAAAAAATGGTCACCTCCCCTTCTTAAAACCCTGTGCAATTACACTCAGCAGCCTGCCTAAAGCCCACACAAAGGTTATTGAGCCCAAGCACTTTGGGCTCAAGATGTGTCAGCATTAATCTGGTTTGGACCTCTCACTCTGCCTGCCTGTGTGCATGCCATGTGACGTGGGGAATGAGTACTAACTTCTCATTTAGTCCCCAGGATCGGTATTGCTGTCTGAATGAGCAGTTCCTTGACAATTTGCTTCACTTTTATTGCTTGCTGTGAGTCTCAAACACCGACATTTCCTGCACACGCACATCCTTCACACGCTACCCCAAACCTAACTCTTAATAAAAGAAAATTAATGCCTGCAAATTTCAGTTCATAGCAGGTTAAAGGTCCATCAGGGATGAGTGAGGTACCCTGCTCCACTGTGGGGAGATGACTGAATGGCTTCTGGATGACTGTCCAGCTTTATATTTCTGATTCTGTGTAAAGACACCTGCACAAACACATATTTGCTGTTGTGCCCTCTTGTGCTTTTACTTTTAAATATATCAATATGTATATTGATATCAGGCAAACTTTGCAACAAGAGGGATTGCTGTCTGTGAATATATTGCAGTACACATTTTTACACAGACATTCACTGAAAGGTAAAGCTATGTGATAGCTATCTCCTTGTATCTCCCCCTGTGTCTGTGCAAGACTATAACAGTCACAGCAATCACCTTCTTCTTGCCTTGGATAACCAGTGAGACATACCTGAAGTGACCATAAGAAAGAAATTAAATTAAAATCTTAAAAAAAAAAAAAAGAAAAAAAGAAAAAAAAAAAAAAAAAAAAAAACAGACAAATCTTTTTTCTTTCTTTCTTTCTTTTTTTTTTTAAAAAAAGTCTTTTGACGATGTCATATGCAGCTACTGCCTTTCACCTGACCACAGCAAGGTTTCCCAGGCTCCGTTCAGCCTCACTGTTCTGGGCTGCAAAGACAGACACCCAGCCTCTGCTGATCAAAGATCTTTTTGTCACCTTGAAGCAAGAGGGACCACAAGTCTGAAACCGCAGGGAGAGTGGCTCTGCAGTGCTGCTTCTGTGAATATCTGAGAGCCCAACCGAATTTTGTACAACTCAGGGGTGAAAACATTTCTCTTTTCTTTCCACAGGAAAATACATGGGTACACTTAGTCTGACTTGTAATCCCAGCCCCATTATCCTCGCCTGTGCTAGCATGTACTGCCTAAAGAGAGACAGATAGACAGTGGGGATATTACATGTCCCAACAGGAAAACCCTGATTTCATTTCACAAGTTATCTGTGGCCTTATTGCATCAGAAATGTCAGCTATGAGTAATTCCAGAAAAGCTGTGACTGATGGGGAGCAATAAATAACACTGCAGAGGAGCCCATGTAGCTACGGGTGGATGGGCTCTGAGCTGGTCCTCCTATTTGGTGGTTAGTGTTCTCTTGAATATACATCCCAGGTCTTCCCCTAGTGAGATGGTGAATCTATGGCTTTAATCTGTCCATGTTCTTGCCTCTGTAATAAAATATCCTCCTTCCTAGGGACCTGCCCTGATCCTCACTGCTCAGACTGGTATCACAGAGCATGCACAGACAAGAACAACATCCCCAAATGCCAGCTGGGAGATCAGTCCCCAGTACAGGGAAAATATCATTTGTGCCTGAAAAAAGACAACAACAAGGTTCTTTTCTTGGCACACAGAAGAGTGACACTCTTCCCTAAGTGATGATCCCTGCTTTCCTGCTGTGATATTATATTGGTGCATTCCAGAACCTATAGACCTTTAATAGGGCTGTGGTGAGCTTACTTTGAAAATCTGTGGCTTGCTCACAACCCACAGCGTAGCTATTGTTACTGCTCTTGTTCTGATCATCAGTAATGGACACTGAATGAGGGGTCCTGCATGTGTCACACTCTACAGCATATTAGGTTTTGGAATACCATAAAAAAACATAACACTTTGCTAAAAGAGGCTGCAAAACTTCCTACATTTTTTTGCTTTCCTGTTTTGTGATATCCTGCACACAAGCACCTTGCTGAAAATAGTGATGCTAGTTCTGCTGATAAAAAGTACTGTAAATCTGAGTTTGGCCCTAATGTAAAATTTGATCTTGCAAATAATTATTTCCCACTTGTGCTTAAAATGATGCTACCTAAAAAGAAAACAAATAAGAACAAAACAAAGATTCCTATGGTCCCAGAACAGCAAACCTTACTGTGGGTACCCTGCTACCATAAGCCACACTGCACCTAGTAGAAAAATTACGCGGGTAGTAATAGTAGTAGTAGTTTGTACCACTAGCAGCCACCAGACATCAGGATGGTACAGGGGTCAGTGGTAAAAAGTTAGAGGATATGGTATTAATTAAAGAAAATAAGTCTTAGACAAATCCAATTTCTTTCTTGCATAGATGGAATATGCTTATACTTGGGTAAGGCTCAGTAGTGCACAACATCAAAAAATAACATTATGCAATATCAAGAGAGTACACAAAAAGGTTGCCAAGCATCAAATCCCATGTCCCCTATTAAAAGCAGATGGGATATTACCTTTTCCATATTTCCCATATGCTTTTAATACAGATTCAGGATCTGAGGTTGAAATACACTGCTGTATGCTCCCTTCCCAGCCTTGCTCCTCATAGCCCTCTCTGCAGATAAGGGCTGCCATCTGGGTTTGCAAACAGTGGTTGCAAGAGACTGAAAAGAGCAAGATGAGGACTGAGGAACGAAGGACAGGGAAGGTTGCTTGTTGCTGTGGAAGAGAGAAGAAAATGACCTTCAGAAACTGAGCCTTGACACAGAACATCAATAAAAAATTAGGACATAGAAAACTGACCAAGAACTAGTTAACTGACAGAGTTCAAAAGGTAGCTCCCATTGGGAAATCATCAAGTACAGGGGTGTCCTGCATTGTTCTGTTAAAATTAAATGCAGTCCTGATGTTTTATCTACATAAAAATAAAAATAAATAAATAAATAAACCCCAAACATATAGCCATACAATGCACAAAAGGATTGGTGGGCTGATAAATTATGGAGGCAAGTCAAACACTGGCACCTAGACCACATGGTGTCTTGGATTTGGGTTAACCTACTGGGTGAACTGGGTCCTTGAAAGCTATAATTGAAAGGAATTAGAGAATACAGTGATCAAACAGATGATCATGATCTTTCTTATTCCTGTAGAAAAAATGGGCTAATGGGATCACTGAATTCTGCCAGTAGAAAATGGGATTTAGTACCGTTTTGCTTATGGCATAGATACGGAGGAAAACTCTTGGCTGTTCAGTCATCCACACTTCACAAAGGCTTCAGAAAACAGAGACGGAGTAGGAAAGAAACAGAAAAATGATTTAAATAGCTTACATTCACCAGAACTCAAACCTTTCAATTTATTAAAAAGCAGACAGCTAAGTGATTTGATTACTCTGGAGGTATCTGGAGGAAGAGGAAAAGCCAATGCCTGGCAAGTCACTGACGTAACAGTGAAGGACAGGGCAAGAAACTCACTGGAGAAAGAGAGTTTGACAAGAGAAAATGGGCAATTATTTGTGACAGCAAAAAAAAACAGGGACAGCATTCAACATCTAGGCACACATTTAAATAGCACTGGATGTGTCCAGGTCTTGTATATTGAAGAGCAGGTGATTTTTTAGAATAAGAATTTTTGGCCAAATGGAAAGGTCAACCCTGGGGTATCAGAATGAAGAGGGCTGTGTCACTCAGGAGACTGAAGCAGAAGATTAAATGGTCCTTTCTGGCTTTAAATGTTAAAAGCATATGAATCAAGGTTTAGACCTGTAAGTTAGTTAAGGGAACAGCCTGTCTTCCATAACACTTCTCTGGCACTACGTCAATTTAGAAACACTCACAAATTTAATTGCTTAGAAGTTAAGAGCTTTTAGTTTCAAGACAGATTTACAGAAACTCTCCTTCTGGATTAAAACATCATGGACAGTCCTGTACCTCATAGAGATCCATGAACACCATGAGAATGTCATGGTAGTTTGGCTAGATCCAACTCAGGACTCCAGCTAATCCTTGACCACAACTCTGTCAGGGAAGCTTTATAATGTGTTTGACCATAGCCATATTTTAGAAAATGGAAAACTTCATATCTTACTAAGCAGATCAAGTGGTATAATTGCCTCAGTCCACTTTAATCAGTATCAACATTTTTTTACGGCACTGCATCAGCCCACTTACCTATTGTTATGTCCTCCTGGAGAGAGGAAGTCAGGCTGAGTCACCATTAAAGTATCAACTGGTAAATCCAGGTCTCCAGTCTGATGAGCATTGATAATTGTTCTGGCTAAAGTCTTCAAGCTGTCAATTGTCAAGGAATGATCAAATTCATTTCTTTGGTGGCCTGGTGGATCACCAAGTTCAATAATCAGCACTCTTGATGGACCAACTGCATCAGATGGCTGCAGAGCTCGGGTGCTCACTGGTCCTCTCCCCACTTTCTGTGAGCCAGACCTGCTACGAAAGGCTGTGCAAAATGTCATGTTAGGGCAGTGATATTTCTTTTTACTAGCATTGTCTGAGATGACCTTCAACATGCTTTCACCTCCCGGTACATGATGGACTACTCTGACTTGGTGGTGACCAACGTGCAAGAAATCAGCTAACTGACGGATTATATTTGCCTCACCTGCTTCCCCAATGGCCTCACTCACAGTGAAAGCTATGTGAAGGGAAAGGGCAGTAACTATTTCTATGGGTTCCTGCTCATGGAGGAGAACATAGAGGAGATTGTCCTCAAAGCTAAAGTAATTGGCTCCTGCCCCTTCGTTCCATGAGAATGTAGAGGGGGTTGGAGAAATGTATTTCCCTTGAATGAAAACACGAAGGCTGAGAGGTTCGTTGTAGAAAATAGCCAGGGGCAGTCTGGTTGAGTTCTGGCCACTGAGGAGGTAGAGTCTGAAAGTCAGAGGTGTTAGGTCCGGGAAGCAAACTGTGGTGAGTTTGGTGGATGGCAGTACAGAAAAGAAGGTAGAAGGGTGCTCTGCAGGATAATAGGACACATCACTGAAGGTGTCCATAAAGCTGTCCGTCACTGCTACCACTGGGAACAGCTCCTGGTTCACTGTGGTGGCATCCAAGTTTTCAAGGATGACAAGTGCGTGATCTGCCTGTTTGCAGAAGTACCCTTGGACTGAGGGCTTGAAGATACACTTGTTGTCATCTCTGTAGATTCCTGGAAGGACAGATGGAGGTGGAGAGAGAAAAATAAATCAATAAAAAATTGTGTTGAATGTCATCTCAACAGGTTGTGCTGTAGCTGCATATTTTCCCATTTGGTGCTCAAAGTTACTTTTGCAAATGTAAAATTCTAACCAGTTTTAAGAGAAGCCTGGACACTAAAGGATATTAAATGGGTAGAAACAACATCTACTTCCAGAAGTCCTTAAGCTGAAAATAGTTGAGAAGTGAATCCCAACCCAAGTGTCTGAGATTAGTCATTAGGATCCCTTTATGGATCTATGCAGAGGAGACGTAGTCCATACAGTTCCTCTGAGTTCAGATATGTTCCATCTGACCAAATATAGGTCTCTGCTTTAAGATGAGAGAAACTGTGCCTCAGGCTGTAATGATGAGATCATCACTGAATATAAAGAGAGAAAAAAAGTAAATGAGTTCAGATATGGGCACCAGCAATATAAACATTTCTGCCCGAAGCATCCTATGAAAAGATGTGTGTTTCTGTTTTTCCTTCCTTCCTTCAAAACAAAATCAAAGGAGGAATTTGCTGCTGTAGCCAGCTATAATCCTCCTTCCCTTCCCGAGCCCGCTCTTCCCTAGTTAGCTAGGCTCTTGACCATGTTAGGCAAAGAATGGCCGATGTCTAAACTAACTGAGCTCCTCATTCTGCAGCTTTGGGGACCTCCATACAGATCAGCAATGCTTACTGCTAAAGATAAAAAGAAAGAGAGAGCAATATACTTGAGAGCCACAAACTTCTGAATGAAAAAAAAAAAAAAAAAAAAAAAAAAACAGGGGGGGGGGGGCATTCCTCTTACTATGGAAACATTGCAAATGGGAAAGTCACTGAAGTCACTGCTAGAAGAAAATGTCAGGCTCCAGGAAAAGAGAGGAACTATGAGAAACCTGCTGGGTCCTGCTTATTGTTACATCTCAATGGCTGAATCCTGTGAACATTTAGCTACGATTTATTTCAAGGTGATTCTTCATGGGCAGACTGCTGCTCAGATCTATGAGCATTTCCCAGGGTGACCGCTCACTCTGCACATCGCAGAGGAAAGCGATAGAATGACATAAATATCACACTTTTCTCAGGAAGGAGGCCCAAGTGAGACAGCATCTATGCAAAAAAAAAAAAAAATATATATATAGATACCAGTTTATTGTTTTCTATTTATTTTTCTCACTTTTTTGGCTTTGTCTTTCTATTTTTAGCTGTACCAGCATGAGTGTTTTGTCAGAAGGATGTGCTGGGAGCAAAGGGAAGGGAGCAGCATCATCATGGAGAGGCTGCCCTTGGATATTGGGTATTGCCCCGGAGCACAGGGAGGACACGCCGAGCAGCCCACAGCCAGCCCACAAAGGCTGACACATCTCGGTTTCTCTCCCAGAAACATTCAAATTGCTCCCCATCTCCCCCCAGTGCCATCACTCCTGCCTACAGACGGGATTTGCAGATGTTTTGTGATTTTCCAGGACTTCCCTTCGCCTCTCTCTGAGCAGGTTCGCTTGGCTCCCTGCGCGCCCGCCCATGTACGCGCACGCACCGCTGCTCGTCTCCTTCCGAACGGCCTTATCTGCCAATCACAATTTCTGCAGCCTGCAATTTCGATCACTTTTAAATGAAACCCATGCTGGCCTTGGTAATCATAATGTCATTTACAATTTACCACAAAACACGTTTATTCAGTTAGTAGCACATCGGAGAAAGAGAACTCCATATGAACTCGCCGCTGAAGCCCTAATCTGATTATTTCCTCATGAAAATCCAAGCAGGGGTGCTTGTAAGAGGGGCCTGAGAGGAGAAGGAAAAAGTGCGGCCTGGCCACAGCTGACTCTCATAATCGATGCGAATAGATAAGTGACGCAGTGTGTCAGGGCCAGCAGCTAATCTGCCCCGGGGCTTTGCTCTAAAAAAGGCCAGAGTGGACAGGACTTAATAAATACTGAGTGACCACTGAATATTGAGCTGACATCTGCTATTTACATTGGCGATGAGCAATAACAGTGATAAATTCCAGAAGCCTGCCCCTGTCCATAAACGGGGAGAAATTCGATTAAATAGGGTTATATTTGTGTGTGCACGTGTGTTTGCACACGTGTGAGAGGAAAAAAAAATTGAGTGGGGGGAATGAAAGAGAAACCAGGCGTGTGTGAGACTCTATAAATGGGTGGGAAAGATGGAGAAGATGTTGTGTGTCCCTCTTGGTGCATGCAAGAGGGAGAAATAGGAGATGGAAAGTGTCCATGCCCACCCTCCCCAGCTATTTCTTCAGCCTCAGACAGCAGGCTGTGCTTTCTGCAGATTCCCTTGCCATCGAGTTTGCTATTTAATTATATACATCCACATGCACGCACACACCGCCACACACAAACATATATATCTATATGAGATTTGAGCGCTCAGGTTGCTTCTAGGGTTCCTGACAAATATTAACTTTGTGTCAATATTTGTCCTTCCTGTCGTGAAATGAGGATTTTCCACCTCATTTCACATTTGAAAAGAAAAATGCGCCGAGGGGGTCCTCTTTGCTTAGGAAAAAAAAAAAAAAAAAAAAAAAAGAAACACCAACAACAACATCTCATATCCTTTATTTAGAAAAATGGAGCGGGAGGGAAGGAGGGAACAGTATTTTTAAAATAGATGTTTTGACTTAAAGGCACATAGAGTCCTTTGCAAGTCTCCTGCCTTTTCCCTAGTTCCCCAATGCCAAATAAATAAAATAAAATAAATTCTACATTTAAAATTGAATGAAATACATCAACATTAATGATTTTCCCCTTCAGGTTAACACCACCATTTCCTTCAATAATTTTTACCCATTTCGTGATAGATTTCACAATTCACGGTACAAGGAAAAATATAGTTGTTTTTTGACAAAAACAAAAGGCAACGTCAGGTTTTTATCAAAATAAAATAAATCTCCCGCAATTTTCTTTCCATCTGACTGGATTTGCCCGTCAGTTATTTCTAATTTAACAACAATTATAGTTACAAAAATATAAAAGCGTGTAAGGGAGCAAGGGGGAGGGGAGAGATAAATGGGACACTGTTTAGAAATTGCGATTCATTGGCCTTGGGCTGGCCAGCACATATCTTTGCTGAGGGGGAAATATTCATCAGCATTAACTGTTCCTTTTGACCTGCTGACATTCAAATGTGAAATAAAAAAAAAAAAAGACCTGGCAACCCGGCAATAGGATTTTGGAAATGTAGCAGTCCACAAAGGTAAATTATTCTGAGGTCAGTTGTTTTTGCTATGCAAAAGGTTTTCTACATTTCAAGGGTTCAGATGTTCCCGGTAAATAATTTCGGACCCAATTCTCCTATCTAAACTCCAGCACAGGGTCCTCATGCCTGCGCACTAGTTCTTCTAAAGCCATGGCTCTGCAGTCATTCATCTTGTGAATCTTCATGTGCAGAAGTGCAAGCAAGCCTGTCAACTTCAGCAGATGTTGAGACAAGGCATTCCCCATCATTTAAAAAAATATCACTGACTGCAGATTAGGAATAGCATGCATTTGAATGTACCAGAGCCCACATGGTGGCTAAATATGCAGATACGCAATGCCAAATAACTTATTTTTTGTGCAAGGTGTGTAAGGAACACATGCACAGCAATGCATGGAGGAGAGTGTGATTGCTCATGAATTTGTGTGAGCACGTGTGTGAGACATATGCACATAAATACACAGCCATGCCAAGGACTGTATGCATAGAAAATTGAGTGGTTGCTTTAGGCTGCTAATTCTTTTTCCTAAGGAAAATTATTTTTCAAGGAAATGAGTCTCATAACACTGTGTGTTTTTATGCTCTGCTGTTTATCGCTCCTCCATAAAACCTTTGAACACTCTGGCCAATTGTGGTCACTTCTGGGGACTCAAAGACACTATGTTCCTACAAATTCTGTTAAAGTGGGTGCCCAGACAGGGAAAAGATAGATATCAATGCTCCCACAAAAAAGGCTGTAGTGTAAGCTCACTGATATGCACCACAGGACCTGCATTGGCCCTTCCCCTTCCCATACAAATCCATAGAATAACAGGGGCAGTACATGAAATATTTGTTCTTGCACTCACTGTTTGGATGCATGGATAAGTCCACACATATTGCTAGTATTTATTCATTATGAAATCGAGTATCATTTGCATCTTTCATATGCTTATACATTTATTGTGCTAGCACTAACCCTTCAAAGCTCCCCCATGCTTAAGAGGTAAGGTCTATAGGTCATAGATAATAGCATATCTTTCTAAGTGATGAACGAAAAAAATAATGCAAACTTTTCCAGTTACCAGATAATTGCAGACTTATTCCAGTAAATAAGTCATTCTTGGCTTTGAAAGCTAAGTACACAAGCTAAGTCTTCACAGAAGACTCTAGGACAGAATGCTCTCCAAAGTGGTCAAAAGGAGGTGTGTAGAGAATGTATGAGAAGAGGATATACATATGGCAATGTTCTCCCAAACTGTTCCCCAAGTGTTCGGTGATCTACAGCTCTGGAACCTTTTGAGTCAAAGAGAACATCTTCAGTCTTTGTATTCCAGAGAAAATATCAAACCTGTCTCACAAAACAGCCAAAAGCTTGGGAGGATAACCCAGCCAGGAGAATACTTCTTCAGACCTCTTGGATGAGGTGGTCAATAAATCTGAGATGCCTAAATAGACCTCCAAATAGCTTTTTGGACTGGCTCTTGACTTGTCCTAACTTCTGGGAAGTACCCAGAAATTGTTTTGGAATCTGCTGGGTCCAAACTGGGCTTGCAACTGTTCTCTTTGATGTAGCAGGAGTAAGTGGGAAGCTCCAATGCCCATTCCTTTCCACTCCTTGACTCACAAATAGACATCAAGTCTGCTATTGTCAGCGCCATCCAGAGAAGTTTGACCATCAAGTAAATAAAATATCTTAGAAAGGCACGATTAAGAGAGGATTTTTGTCCTCACTATCATTATTGATTGGGGAACTTCAGTCATTTTAGCCATCCTAGCAAAACAAAGTTCCCCATGATGTCTATTTAGGGAATAAATCCAACATGCAGTCAAAAGAGGCATTACGTGGCATTATATTGTGGAAAGAGAGAGGATTAAACAGCTGAATTACTCGGCCCTTCATGATTCTGTGCAATTTCAGAGAGTCCCCAAAAGCACTGTGAATTAAGCACCCTGAATGAGGAAGAAAAGAATGTTGCAGAAGTCATCTTAGACCTTACTGTAATGCAATCAAATGTGTGGTATGGGACTAGTGTGAGCAGGACAGACCATGGGTGGCATTGAGAACACACACAAGTGAGCATAGGTCTCCACAGCCTTCTCGATTGCTTGGAGGATCCATCAATGCACAGCAAAAGGGTAGAAAACAGGGGGGGGTTACTAGCAAAATAAAACCCAGGGCCCTGTCTGGGGTTTTTGATGGTCTCATGAAGCAAATAGAAATATAGGAACAAAGTATTCCCACAACCTCTCAAGTTCACTAACTGTCATTCAAGGAGCTGATAGCCGGATGTGGGAAGTATTCAGCCTCCCAGGAAAGACATTTAAAAGAGAAAAGCGCAAACAGGACCATCCTTCTGTCCAAAATAATTCACCTTTGGTAAAACGTGTTGTTCTGCAAATATCATCTCATTTCTTGTGTTACTACTAAAGTTTTCCCCCTTATGTTTCCCTTCAAGGCACTTCTGTTTTCCTTTAGGTGTATTTAAATCCCAGAAGGATTTTTCTCTTCTGCCCAGCAATGCCACTGTGAGTGAAGCTTTAGACAAACCGCTCTGCGTGGCTCAGTGCTAAGGGGCAGCAAGCAGCAGAGCTTTTGCCAGCGCAGTCCCAGTCTCCAGCTCTCTGGCCAAGAAATGATAAAACTGCCACTGCCACCCGACAGCAGAACAGCAATTTCATCGGATGCCAGACCCCAAAAATGAATGTGGCTGTGCCATGCACTGCTCTCAGCTGTGGATATAATGAGTTTTGAATGGGAAGTCCCGGACACAATAAATCTGTGCCATATGTGACCATTTCCTGTGTCAGTTCCTTTCTCATAACCAGTGGAGGCTTTGCCCTCCCCCTCACTTTCCCTTTCATGACCCCACACCAGGGCTCTGAAATCTTTCAGGGCTGCTTATGGGCCTCGGGCCTTTCCACAGCAGTTGCATAAATAAATGAGTTTGACAGCAAACATCGTAACGGTTAGCAGTAATGTGCGCTCCACACAAGTGCCTGCGCTACTCACTGGAGAAATGGAAGAGGAAAGAGGTTGTTTTGTTACTGCAAACAAAAGTATGTTCTCTGACAAGTGGTGAAAGAATTAGTCAAATAAACTTGAACTCTATTAAGACCGTTGCTGCCAGGTTTTGTTATGGACTGGAAAGTTCTCAGCTTCTTTTTTGCAGTTACTGCAAAGACAAATCATCCTTTTCTTCTGCAAAAATAAAGTTAGGGCGTAAAATGAACTGCCTCAAAATAAAATTTGCAGGGAACTCCATTTTACTATTATTATTATCATTTCTTCCCAAGGAGAACAGTTCTTTGGTCCTGGGAACTGATTCTAAAAGAGACTGAATGATTTTCCATTAGAAATGAGCCAGAGGAAAAGAACAAATACCTGCAGATATTGGAAGTATTCAGGTTAGAATTAAGGTTAAAATGACAATTATTATTTAAGGCACAGGTGAAGGAAAGGACAAAACAAAACTCAGCATTTGCCTTTTTTTCCTCAGACATCCTACTGAAGAAAAATATTTCAAATATCCTAAGTTCAGCCCAGAAAGGTTAGAGACATTTTAATTAGTATACTAAAGTAGTATAATCGGCTTATAGAAGCTTCATAAAAATGATCAGGAAGAAAGTAAGATTGGTTTCCCTTGTCCAATGTGGAGAGAATAAAAAACGTACACATATTAATATCTTAAACATAGAGATATGTGTGTTTTTTTTCTTTTTTTTTTTTTTCTTTCTTTTTTTTTTAAAAAAAAAAAAACAAGGCAAGGCCTAGTAAGGCCTTGTAATCAAATGGTTAGATTTCAGTTAAACAGTCAAACTACTACTGTTGGTGAGTCTTTTATCAAGTTATATTTATTTCTTTCAGGAGCAGCGAAAGCATAAATACTGCTTTGGATCAAATGGATGAGTGAGATGACTTCTTGAGCTCTCCACCTATCCTGCCCAATATCTTCAATATCTTTTTATCAGCAGCCTTGTCTCTGCTTTCTTCTTTTTTTCTTTTCTTTTTTTCTTTGTTTAATAAAGAAAAGCCATCTATATTCTACCATGACACATTTATGAGAATGGACAGCAATGGGAGGCAAACATTTTAAGTCTTAGAAGTTGAAATGAATCTGAAAACGTAGTGCAGAATCTGATCACCTATGAAAACATCCGAAGAACTAAAATTTGAGATACAAAGGCTAGAGTCATTATTAAAGCACATGGAATGGGATTCGTCACATTAATTTTATCTGCTTAAATGTTAAACATCCAGTTTAAGCTAATTGTCTAGTCTAGCTGCTCATCTAGACAATAATCATGAGAGAGAGAGACTTTTAGATGGTCATTAATTCCCTCTTTCCCTGGGATGGATTGCATCACTTCTTGAGATACCTGACTCTGCTTCTATATGGGAAACATAGCTCAGACTGAAGGCCTGTCTTTTGGACAGCTGAAGTTAGAAGAAATGAATCTACCTCTTAATGATCACAGAATCACAGAACTGTAGGGGGTTGGAAGGGACCTCGAAAGATCATTGGGTCCAACCCCCCTGCCAAAGCAGGTTCTTCAGAGCAGGCTGCCCAGGTAGGTGTCCAGACGGGCCTTGAATATCTCCAGAGAAGGAGACTTCACAACCTCTCTAGGCAGCCTGTTCCAGTGCTCCGTCACCCTCACCATTAAGTTCTTTCACATGTCAGTGTGGAACTTCCTGTGTTCTATCTTGCGGCCATTGCCCCTTGTCCTACCCCTACAAACCACTGAGAAGAGGTTAGCTACATCCTTCTGTCTTCCACCCCTCAGATATTTATACACATTGATAAGATCCCCTCTCAGTCTTCTCTTCTCCAGGCTGAACAGACCCAGGTCTCTCGGCCCTTCCTCACAGGGAAGATGCTCCAGGCCCTGTATCATCTTTGTGGCCCTCTGCTGCACTCTTTCCAGGAGATCCCTGTCTTTCTTGTACCGGAGAGCCCAGAACTGGACACAGTACTCCAGGTAATGATGCAGCTGAAGAAGCTTCCAGAATATCAAGAGTAAGAGGTGTTGGAATTCACCAAATGTTTTGAAATAAGTGGGAAATTGTAGCTCTGTACACACCTCTAAAGTAACCTCTCCAGTTATGAACAAGTGGAAAGATGAAAAGAAGAACAATGAAGCCACTACCACATTAATCTAGAAAATAATAAAGCTAATCTAGAAAATAATAAAGCTACCCTATCCCTGAATGAGATGTTCAGCACAACACACTGCAAATACATCATTGAGAAAACCCTGAAAAAGATCAAACTCTACATTTGTCTTTTGCTACAAGAGTTCATCCATTGGGTATAGATATCTGCACCTCTCCGTAGCCCTGGTTAACCTGCAGACCACAGCTCATTCTGCTCCTCAGCAGCAGAGCTCGTGTAGGAAATGGGATGGACACTGAGAAAAATGCCTTGGAAAGCACAGAAATAGAAAAAAAATATATACTGTAAAAGAGACATTCCAGCAAATATGGTGAGAGCCTATAAAATTAATTACTAATGTCTGGAACCAACATGAGCGCTGGCCTGGAAGGAGACTAGTTTCAAACATAACTTCCAAGAAAATTAAATGAGTCTGTAGGCATAGTCCTAAAGCACCATGACTGCATTGAACCCCTGGAAAAATGGGTCAGAAGAGATTTCTGGATGTCATTTAGTTCAAACTCTCACTCAAAGCAAGGCTAACCACAAAGTTAGATTGGGCTTTGGAGGGCTTTATCACAAATCATAGTATATCTACTTTTAGGCTTTTATATATTCACTAGGACAAATTTCACAGTTTGGAGGATGTCCAGAGAAACCACCAGGGTTGAAAATGACTCAGATAAGGTCTGTGATCCTAATGAAGTTTTCATACAACATAACACACATGCAAGATGTTTTGAAGAAGCTTTTGAGGCTTACTTTTGCAAATATGTGTTATACTCCTGCGTGCTTGTTTTAGGCAGTCCAAGGCCTGTTCCTTGTCCTGTCAAAGTCCTCTGGACAGCTCCAACAGAGAAAGAACAGCTTTGGAGCTAGAGCAGATCTTAAACTTTAACAGATTGTGTTCTTCATCTTCAATACAAAAGTGAATGAACTCAGTCCTGGCTGCATGGTGTGGTGCCCACTTAGTTAGAAAAAGAATAACTACACTGGCACAAAGTCCGGAGTGTCTTGCATTGACTGGTAGGCATCCTTTCTTTTGCATTTTATTCCAGACTTTCTAGTGAGCTGCTTGAAATTTCAGACAGCCCTTGGAGTTATTTTGGCCAGGGAGTATATTTAAAACTCATTGTGCCTAATGTTGTCTTTCTACAATTGAGAAGTAATCAGGAAAGACGTGAAAATAAATAGACAAGTGAGAGGCAAAATGAAATATGAAGTGGCTAGAAAGGAGCCTGCTCTCTAATGTATTTTTTCAGCTTATTATTGTAAAAGCCCAGAGCAAAAGAATAGCTTTGAAGAGTCTTTTGTTAATAGTGGCAAGGTTGTCTTTTTATTTTTCTTAACTTTTTATTTATTAGCCATGCTGCACAGGGTACTTCCATAACTGATGGTTGGGTTTCGAGTTACAGGGACTTGTTTAGTCTGAAAACATCCCAGCCTGCGATGGGAAACTGCAAAGAGAAGTAATGGCCCGTTGTCTCGTGCTTGAAGGGACTAAAACTGAAGCCCATTTGTTCTCTACTTCTCCCTGTGATTTCTGCTGGTTGAGCTTGCAAAGGTTTGGATGTCTCTGTTTGGATGGTTAAAGTGCATTCCCAGCAGGCCACTTCCTCAGGTGGTCTATCTGATGACAGCTTGATGCTTAGGCCAATATAAAACAGCTGAGGTTTTGACCCTGTCTGAGAATAAAATTATAAAGCTGCATTCCTACATGGGGCAAGGATTTCATCTCGCAGATTGCTGTCATAAAAAAAAAAAAAAAAAAAAAAAAAAAAAAAAAAAAAA
>CM021767.1:115050617-115076269 GCA_011076525.1 Nettapus auritus
AAGAAAAGAAAAGAAAAGAAAAGAAAAGAAAAGAAAAGAAAAGAAAAAGATACCAAAGTCCTAAGTACTGCCAATATCAGACTCAAGTCCATGACCACCCTTTATAGGATAGATTACAGTTGCAAGGTCACTCCATTTTGACAGCTAGTTTTCTAAGACAGGTTGAGGTACTGTTGCCAATCTAGCATGTTTTCAACACAAAAGAGGAATCTGCTTGAAAAGAAAAGCTGCTCCAGACAGCTTACGAGGTTTCAGTGTGATGGCTGTCACACTCTGTGCCTATTTCTTCAGAAACTGGGAAATGCAGGATGATTTTATAACCATGTATATTTATATATGAATGTATAAAAATACATATAAAGTTGTTTATGTTTAAGTTAATAACCATGTTCCTGGCATGACCTTAGACTAAATATTCAGTGTAATTACCTAAGATACATATCTTTATTTTTCAAAGTTTCTTAAACAGTGTCAGTGGGTTGACTGTTTTTCCAAAGCACTGTTCTATTTCTCTAAAAATACATTAGGAACTTCACATGTTCTTTTTAACTAATAATTTTAACTTAAATTATATTAATAGTCATGCCACATACCCTGAACACCCCAAGGTGCTCCCTGTGTCAGCTCAAGTGCTTTGAACTTGGTAAAGCGATGACATCTGTATCAAAGACATGCTTTAGAAATTATTACTTTTTTATATTTTGGCCAGGCAGTAACCTTGGGAAAAGTTGGTTTTGGTTGTAGCAACCTCTTGGTTCAAACCTAGTCTGCATCTGCAGTTTTGTTAGCTGAAATGTCCTACTTGAGTGGGCCCTCCTGTCCTGGGTGCCCTTTCGCTTAAACAGAGATGGATGGTTTCTGCACTTACTGCTTTTTTCTCTGTGTATGTCACCCAGACCACATCTGCAAAACTAAACCAAATAAATAGTGCTAGAACGTCACCCCATGCACCAGCTCATGATTACCCACCCAGTTAAACCATAAGTACGTTTCCCAGAGCAGTCTGTCCCTGACCGCTAGTAGTCCCTGGCACCATGCTCAGGTGTGGCTGGATACAGACAAGAGGTGAAATACAATGAGGACATGAACAAAGTAAAGTCATGGGCAAATGTTTCAGTTTAAAAGATTACATTAGAAAGGCTCTGTTACTCACATGGGTTTCAGCAACCACCTGCGCTACGAGACTTTTCTTTCTTCTCCTCCAGTTCTTATTCATCCCACATGTTCCAGTTTCTCCAGGAGTTAAGGCAGAGCTCTTGCATACAAACACGTGGAACTACAAACCCCAAAGCCAAACTTCAGACTGATCACATTTTGGGCCAAATGAGTCAAAATGGCTAGCTTGTTACTGTCATCATGTAGTGCAAGATTGTGCCACAACCTAACACCACAAACAGGGGAGAGAGGCAAACTAAGGTCATGCAGGCAAACATCTGTTTGCCTGCTTTAGTAATGCCATACGGACAGTATTCGTGGTACGTAATTTTCCCCAGTGTTTCATGGGAGCCCAAAACTAGTTTGGGATCGCATCACACCAGATGCTACATAGGCGTGTTTTTAATCTCAACAGTGAAATGTCAAGATGTCAAGAGCTATTACAAGCCAATGAGTGAAGGAAAAAAAATAAAAAAATAAATAAATAAAAAATAACTAACTTAATTTCACAAGATAATCAGATGTTTTCTTCAAAGTCATTGAAGATTTTAGCAGAGTTCAGCAATTAATTCAGACCTGCTGCATTATTCTGCAGCACCATCCTGTGTTTCCCCAACACTCTCACATTAAAACACTGCTCCCATGAAGATGGTTGAACCTGATGGCTCCTGTGATGCAATTCTGCCAGCAGTGAAACCTCTAGCATGATGTGTTTTAAACTAGGAGGACACTTAAATTGCCGTTTACAGATAGACCTGAGATTGTTCTGCCCATAGCTCAATCTAGAAGGACTATGCTCACTTTGAAGTGGAAGCTGTCTAACCACATAAGCATGGAACCATGCCCAGCCTACTAAGTCCTGTCCTTCTGGGGCTGTGTCACACAGCTTCTGGTTCAGAGCTGGCTCATGTCCTGCCGGCCTGGACCACAGGCAGAAGACTTGGAAGAAGTTATGTCAACATGGCCAAGCTGTGATAGTGCCCAGGAGAAACTGTCGTGCTTTCAAATCACTGTCTTCTAGGTGCAAAAGCGATAGTTTCCCTGCTTTTCTCATGGTTCTTTCACAGCACTGGAAACTTAAAGATGCTTTATCTGAAACATCCACAAAGGAAATCCTGTGTCTCGGATGAACCTGACTTCCTCAATTTCCTGTTTGCTGCACAGCTGTCTGCATTGGATGGGTCGCAGGGACATTTTTTTGGACATATTTGTCTACCTCAGTTGGAAGCCAGGCTCCTTGAGTTAGAACACAAGGGTCTATAATCTTAAAAAAAAAAAAAAAAAAAAAAAAAAATCACAGTGAAAACAGAAAGAATGAAAAGAAAACAAACCAATAAAGAATCTATCCTGTCATAACATTTGAGGTTCTGGTATTTGCTGGCCTTGGAGTAGGTTCAAAATAAATGAAGTAAATGTGTATTTCATTAAATGCTAATATTTGGAAGATGAGAGGGAAAAAATGATGAAATGCTTCCAAGCACAGTTGTGAGGACAGTGCCTGTGTGTGTGTGTGTATAAACATACAAACACTGACATACAACCATACAGTTTTGATTGTCTTTGATGCAGAATACCGCGACATAGAAAGAATTACAGGGGAAGGGAAAAAAGGGACTTGCTTTCCCAGGCCACTTCTCTTCATGTAAGCAGCAAGGCCCTTTGCACCTCTTATTCTCCATCTCTTTTCAGAATTGCACTTGAATCCTTCCACAAGGATCCATTTTTCTGCGACCAAGACCCAATCCTATATAGATGCAGTCAATGAGACATGGTTAGGTGATATGTAAAAAAAACCTCAGTCCTGCACAAAGTAAACTGTGGTGGGTGCCTTATTGATAAGGCTGGTTTATCAAAATATAACCAGCATGTTCCCAGTTGATAGCATACTTGAGATCTCCTCTCCATTTTATCACAGATTTAATCTCTTGGACTCTAACCTACCTGCTTTGTAAGGACAAAACACTTGCCTGTCTCCAAGGGACACAGCGCCTTGGACAGCAACAAGGGTCATGAAGTGTCCAGAATTGTTTCATTAATTAGCAGGTGCAATGCAAGGAAACCGGGATTTAAGGCTTCAAATCCTCAGCTATTTTGGAGACGGCTGAATAAAGCAAGGAATTTGATGTCTGTGTTTCAAACTGTGCAGCAGCATGGGGACTAAAATTTTCATAAATGACAGACAAAGCTCAGAGCTTTCACAGTGCAGAATATAATGAATCTCTGTAGTTTATTTTCATAGTTAAGTCTGTCCAGAGTTTTTTCACAGGGACTGTAAATAAAAAACATTTTGCTGACCTCAGAGTTGTTTCCCTGCTAACCTTCACTCTTTTGCTGCAACCCCATAGGTTCTGGAGTTTAAAGATTTGCTTTCTAACACGCACCAAAAAGAGCTTCATTTTAGTTTTTGCAGCTGAACTATTTCTGATCAAACTTACAGACAAAATTTGCCCCAGGCATAAATCTAGCATGGCAAAAGAAAGACATCAAGTGCAGCAAATAACATAAAGGGATGAAGTATTAAAAAATATATATATAAAATAATAGAACAAAGATAAAAATAAAATAGAAAAGTAGAAGCAATTGAAAAACAGGAATGATGATGGAACATGTCACAACACTGTCAAACTGTGGCTTGCAAAAAAAAAATGAACTGGTACCCTTGGATAAAAGCCACTGATTCACTGAGCCATTGTAACCTCCTATAAGGTAGGCAGCACCTCCCAGGATTACATACCATTATAGAGGTTTTCAGGTGGGGCTCTGAGGTACCAAGGAGACTGTGGTTGATGGTAGGTAAGGCTGTGGAGGTAAGAGGTTTGGTATTAAGGCCCTGATGTGCAATGTGCTAAATTGCAGCACAATGGATGAAATTAGTGGTACAGAGTCAGAGATTCGGTTTGGAAAAAGGATGAGTTTGGGAGTCCCGTGAGACAGAGGAGATGAAGGGTCCTGGTTTGTGGAGGCAGAAAAGCGTGGTGGGGCTGGAGATCTCAGATGGGTCAGATGGAATAAAAAGTAAAGGAAGAAAAGAGCAAATGAGGGAAAATACAGGAGGGGAGCTCAGGCTGGGCGACTTGCCTTAGGACCACTGCTGATATGAAGACAAACTTTAACTTTGTGCTAGACCCTGGACTTCATCAGAGCTGCCCTCACTTCTACCTCCTCCAGATCTTTCCTACATTTGTGCAGCATGTAACACATCACCCAGTGCAGATGTGCTGAATTCAGGGAGACTTTATAAGTACATCACGTGAAATTTGCATTACCAACACACTCTCAGCAACAGCCATCTCCAGCACAACACCCTGCCCAAGTGAGGTCTGCAAGTTTGGCACAGGATCCTGTCCTTTGGAAGTACAAGGAACAGACTTGGTATCCAGTTACTCAGTCCCAAACTCTGCTCAGATAAAATTCTCCACTAACTTCAGTGGGAATTTTCTCCTGAGTGATGCACACAAAAGAAAAAGACATTAACATAACAGAAGGATATAGGTAATTGTAAAAATATTCAGCAGTGCTTTCTGTGAAAATTTGGCCCTGCTTTCTGCTGACAAAAGAGTGCAACCTCTCAAAGACTTCACTCATCAATGTATCTCGTTTTTTCCTTTTATGGGAAATCAAATAAATATTATTTTTTATCAAATAAATCAAATGAGCCCTCACCTTCATAAACATTTTCTGTCCATTAACAAATTTTAATGCAAAAAAAAATAAAATATTTGAATCCCAATGTCATAACTCCAGATATACTGGGGGTCTACTAGTTTTACATCAACATAATCGGGGGAAAATTTATCATGAAATACAACTGTATTGAACTGTTCATGTGGATTAGAGCTGGCTGAAAACTTATTCTGGAATTTCGTTTCTGTATTGCTATTGAAAAATAAAAACTAGTATTTTTGACTAAACTCAATTGTGCACAGACACATAAACACAGGGAAAAAAAAAGCAGAAGAAAGAGAAAAACAAAAACATTTTGTCTGAAATATTTAGGCATTAAATTAAACTTTTCTCTTTTGTACATGGAAAAAAAATATATTATTGGGAAACCTACTTTTAGGTAATAGGTAAACAGTTTCTGCTTTTATTCACCAATGTTTTCTGGAAGAAAAGAAGCATTTACATCCCATCATTAGGATTGTTTGCTAGTTTTCTCCCTAATGTTAGAGCTCTCATTAGGAAAGAAAAGATCTTGCTTCTTTTTTTTTTTTTTTTTTTAATTGGTTATCATCAGATGAAATCTGAACAGTTTATATTTTCAGTTTTATATTGTCATTTTTTCATAGTTATTCAACAACATTCTACAGCAGAGGGGAGTCAGAAGTTAAAGAAACCAGTTTCAGACAAAGTGGAACCTGCACTTTGTCACAGAGCTGTGGCTGGATTCCTTGGCATCTACCAATGTGCAGATTTCCCTTTTCTAGTTTATTTTGGGGCACAAAATTAGAGTTTCTCTCCAGATAATATTTCTTGGTAAACAGCAGGGATTCAACCTACCCCCTTTGGGGGAGCAGAGGGGTTCACTGATAGGATTTCTCTTCCAATATCCGAGCATTTATCCATCTACCACTTTTGATTGAAATCAAAAAAGTGGGTTCAAAATGACTGGGTGGGGAAAAGCACACACATACGTATGCATATACACTGCATGATCACATAAATCTCATGCTTAAAGGAATCCAGTCTTAAAAGAAAAAGAGAGAAAGGTGACGTATTAACATCAGTACATTGCATTGGCCACACTAGCTGATACGCTTTGCTCCAAAACTTCAGCTGGTGATCCACTGGGTGCCAATCCAGTGGATCCCTGTGCTCTGCTCTTTCAGAAATGTGGCCCCTGCAGCCTGCCCAATGCCTCCTAAAATTGATAAGAAAACTGTTTTGCTATCCACAGGACCTGATCAGGCCCAGAAAGAGAGGAAATGAGGAAAAGAGAGAGAGATCCCTTGGTGTTTGTGCCTGCTTCTCTTTCATATGGAATTAATGGTGGTTTAATGGGGTATGAAAGGATGTTTTACTGGAAACAATGAGGAACAATTGTCTAGCTCACGTTTCATTTCACAGGTCATTATTGCATTAAGAAGTAAATCGACCAAGTCCGGTAAATAACAGTCTGTGTTTTGCCCAGAGCTTCAAACCAACAATCTTAGCAGTCACCAACTAATATCTTTGTCATTTTTAACCCTTGCAGGGATCTGCTGGGGGCTAAACAATTATAGTCTTCACCCACCCCTAGCAGGTAAGCATTATTCATTTTATTTCTCATCCCTTCTTCCTGCAAACCCCACGAGGCTGGGTTTTTGCATTGTTGTTTTGTTTATTAGCCAACCTAGCCAACTGTGTGTCTGGTGGCCTTGAAAAACAACACATATTTTAGTGACTGCTGCAGGCGTCTTTAAACAGGCTGCTTCCTCTGCAAAATTAATTGTTGCAAAATGCAGTGCTTCCCCTGTAAAGCTCTGCAAGCTAACACTCAGCAGTTTGGCTGGATTATAGAGATGCCTCTCTGATCTACGGAAAAGAATATAGTTGTACTCGCAGGATGCAATTCGCATTTATTTTTTAATTGCATAAAGACAGGCTACTAGTGTCCTTAAAGGTAGCAGCCATCAAGCCTAGGGAGGCTGTATGATGTAGGCTGCTGTTCTCAGCTGTTGACTTAATCCAGAGAAGATCAATTCTCCATTTTCCTCTATTTCTCCTGAAGTCTTCTGGGTTGATTGTCAGCATCGGAAGCTTCTTGCACAAGGTACCTGAAGGTAGTATCTACTAGGAATAAAATCCAGTTACTGCATCAGATCTGTGGGCACCACTGAAATGATAAATAAGAGTGAAACTGTGCATCATGAGGAAAGACATGATGTCTGAGTGACTGAGCTTTGAGGAGAGGTGCCTCCACAGACCCCAGACAAGGAACTTGCCTGTTCCCTGGTGCTGCAAAATCTCCTCAGTCCTAACATGCTATTTTCCATCACACTAACCTCTAAACTTCCTCTCCCTCTTTTTGTTCATTAGCAGTATTTAGAAAGTCCTAATTACCAGATCTTCCCACTGCAACACCCTTGTGTTTAGACCAATACATCACTGTCACACACCAAAGGTTCCTGCAAACCACTGACAATCCTTACAGACCTGCAAAAACAGGGCCAGAAAAGACCTTCTGAAGTTATTTTATTCATTCTTACCCCCAAGGACAGGCAGAGGTCTACCTGGATCACCTAAAGATGCTTGTGTAACCTCTACTGACAGGGATTCCACAACCCACTCAAGCAAGTTATATCAGATGTTCTCTGTATTTTTAATAACATTTCCTCCCTCATCTGAACTTTCAGCCTATTATTTCAGGTTCCACAGACTTGGGGAGCAACTTTTTCTCTCTGCTCTGCAGTAATCTCCCATGTATTTGAAGTCAGTTCTTAAATCTCCCATCCATCTCTTCTCCTCTTGACTGAGCCACTCATCTCTTTCAGTCATTCTTCATAGCTTCTGTTTTCCAGATGCCTAATGATTCTTGTCACCCTTAACTGTCAGGCTCCTAAATTAATCTATGGGTGTTATGTGCATCAGTTACTCAGTTTTCACGGAACACCAATGGTTTATAAATCACATCTTTAGAACAAATGCCTGAAACAGTAGCCTCATTGTGTCAATGATAAAAAAGCTGATGGGCAGGTTGAGGACAACATTTGTATACGGAAGGGTAGAGAGGCTGATATTAAATCCATAACTAGATTCCTGAATGGAAGTGATGTGGTGTTTTGGGGGCATTGAGCTATTTTTTAGCGCACAGGCAAACAAATGTGCTCTTCAAGAATTCAGAAACTCTAAAAATGGTGCCAGTTTTTCTACATAAGTTCTTAAACAGAGGAGTTCAGTTTGGAAATGGCAAACCTCATGCTTTATCCTCAGAGATTAAAGCTAAAAGGAGAAGCTGGGAATTCCTGATTGCAATTGTAGGCAGAAACTATTTGCTGGCACCTCTTCAAAAAGGACTGCTAAGCTAAGGGCCAAGGTTATTGCCTGTAGTTAGGGACCTGATTTTACATTCACTTTTTCCAAATTCCATTATTCTTAATACAAACATATGTATATACATATTTTACATTTGATGTAGCTGAACACTGGTGCATGTTTGTTTAAAAGTACACAAGGATTTGAAATACAAGAAGCATAAAAAGTGGTACAAAATGTTAAACTCCATTTACAGCAATCAGTGTGCTAGATGAATGGATTTGCCCAAGGTATTTTGGATTCCTCATGAGAAAAGCATTTGATTCTCTCCATAGGAACAAGAAGATATTATTTGATAGGTTTATACATTTGTGCATATACATATATTTGTATATATATGTTTCTCTATATTGATCACACTACTGAACCCATGGACAAGGAATGATGCCATTCATCTCATTCACTAGCTTCAGAATTAATGAGATGACATCCCCGGAAAAGGGAAAATTGCTACTTATTAGAGGCTGAGATATAGATGAGTTTGAGGGAAAGTATTATATAATATTTCAAAATTGAAATGACATATGGCCTGATCGTTCCCAGTGCTGACCCAGTTTGCTCTTTCCAGATCTCCAGTTCTGGTGTATTCCTCCATGATTTTCCAAAGCTAATTTTGCAGGGCATCCCCTCCAACAATACGCAGCAAGAATTGGCTGAGGGGGGTACGTGGAGAGGTATTTTGCCCTGTCAGAGGTTTTCCCTGGGGCACAGTCTCACGGTGACATCCAGATGCACCATGGGCCTTCATTCCCAACCAGTGGCTTCACCACCCAAAGATGTCCTTCACTCTGCAATATTGCCCTCAGTTAACAGAGGTGATCCTTTACTTCAATAGCTTCAGCCATCTCATGCTTGATGAGCCACCATATAGTTATTTAAGACACAAGATTAATTTATTTCCCGTGGGATTACTTTAAAGCTCATTTTCCCAAGGGTATCAAAAATATCTCCCAGATTTATTCTCAACTTTGGTCTCAATTTAATTAAGATCTGCTGAAGTCTTCGCCAGGGATGTATTTTCAGGAAATTTAAGTAAAAGTCACAAGTAATTTCTAATCATATTAGGTTGGGTTTTTATAAAACAATAACTTGCTAAGAGCTCTTTTAATCTCCTTCATTGCCACTTTCAACACATTTTGCATGGGCCATTTATTGCAGAAAGAGCAAATTTCTATCTGTGAACAACAACAACAACAGAGACTCAGAAGAAAACAATAAATGTTTCAGGCTGATATTGCAGCTGTTTCATTCCCTGCAAATTTACCAAACCTGCACCTGCATTCTGTTCTCAAATGTCTTTAATTACTACACATGACTATGCATAGCAGGTAGAGCTAACCATGCTCCTTAGAACATTAAATACGTATAAAAGATATATATATATAAAACAATTTCACACAGCTTTAGCCCTAAATTATATTGTCAGCCTGTGTGTCAAAACAATACTCCTCCACAGCTATTATTTGTGAATCTCAATAGCAAAAATTACCTTTTTTATTTCTTACCAATTATCCATGACTTACATTTGTTTTGGACTGTTTGCGTCTATATCTAATTTGTCTTATTTATGATGAAATCTAGCAAACTTCTGTGTATTCATATATGACATTTAACCTCAGTGTTATGCAACATTTTTGAGAGCTGCAGCATTTTCGAGAGCTGCTACAAAATCAAGTGTCTAAAACCCCATCCAAGCTGCTTCAGATAAGCATTTACATATGAAATACATACCCTTTTTGATCTAGATGTACGGGTTATCTCTATAGAGGAAGCAAGACCACTGTAGAAATTCCACAGCTTTAGATCTGTCTAGTTTGAAAACACCATATGAAAATACAGTCTCAATTATCTGCTGGTCAGATAAAAAGATCAATTGTTCTCAACACACTAATCTTCTCATCAACAGATTTCCATTAAAATGGATTCTTTTTTTTTTTTTTTTTTCATTACAACACTTCTTCAGCTTCTAAATAATAAAAAATAGTTGGAGAATTTTTTTGTTTAAAACCAAAGTCAGAATTTAAGTATTCAGTAAAGTTCTAAAATATGCTCCAGGCATGTTTTTAAATAAAAAGTTGAATATAAAATATATTTTTTGCTGATTCTAGTTAATGCAACCATACTTTTCAATCTGCCTAAGCAGGGTGGGGTGGTTTTAGATTAAGAGTCTGGCTGTCAGGGTTTTGGCAGGATATGCATTAATTCAATGACTGACCTTGGGCAAGTCACAAATTCTGTCCTCTGCCTGGGAAACTAGTGTCAAAATACATGCCTATCCCACAGGGGTATTACAGACCTAAATTTCACTGATTCTTCCACTTATGTGGAGAAGTTAAAGGAGGTGCCAGGTTTTACTAGTGTAAGGTAGAAAATGAATGCAGTTGTTCACAGGAAATACAAGGCGCATGTGTTAACAATAGCAAGAAAAAGTTGCGTGATGACTACATCCTACAGCCCTGAACTTACTAATCCTTCAGTACATCAGAATTACTCTGATGACCAAAAGAACAGGGCCTCTATCAGCTACAGAGTCATCAAATAGGATATGCAAAGAAATCGTTGTCATGAAAACCTTAGGATCTTCCTGCATCTATTCAGAAACCAGCATGGAAGTCTTTTGGGAAACTGAATTATAATTAACAGATTCACAAGACATAGGAAGGTTTTTCTTCTGGCTAAATTTGTAACCATGCTAAAGGGGAAGAGTAAGAACAGGAAGGACTCACTTCTGGATTTACACAAGATCACTGTGGGTTGGATTTCTCCCTCCGTGAATGGGAATTTTCCAGGATGCCAACCTGCATTCGTGCTGTTTTACCCCGAAATCTGGAATCCTCACAGTCTGATCACAGAATCACAGAATGGCTGAGGTTGGAATGGACCTCTGGAGGTCATCTGGTCCAAGGCCCCTGCTCATTCAGGGAAATGTTTAATGTCTAATATGCTCTAATGTTTAATTTGCTTTTTAATATGCTCATTCAGGGAAATGTTCTAATGCTGAGATTAAGGACCCACGTAGCAAGTTGCAATCTTTTAGGTTTACTTGGAAAATCATTTTCTTCCCTCTAGCTAGGGAGAAAAACAGTTCTGTAAGTTTAGATATTACAAACCATTTCCCTTCTGGAGACCATTTACCTTCTGCATTTCCCTTCTCACATTCCCATTTCTCCAGCTATAGCCCCATCTTAAACCTTTCTATCAGGCAGGATAAAAGAACAATTTGTTAAATGACTGATGCTCAATATCTGGCTGCACGGAGCCAAAGGAATATTCACTCATTTCTGCTTTCCTTAGTCACTTCATCACTGAGCCAGGTTCCAACAACAACTGTTCAGATATTCAGATTTGCTTTTTCAGCCCAGATTGTTTTAAAAAAGCCTAGGATGTGTCTGCCAGCTGTAAGAAAATGTATCTGTCTGCAGGCTCTGAACTACAACTTGGAAAATTTGGGTTCTTCTCTCAGGTATGTACGATGGTGGAGATGCTACTTCCACCCAGGATCATACCCTATGGGAGCATCATGAGTGAAACACCTTTGTCAACTGGCCATGGAGCAAGGTGTTCTCCCCAACTCTGCCTCCACGAGGAGCTCAGCCATCCAGAACTTCTCTTGGTATGCACAGCAGCCTTGAGGAGGATGTATCATCCCACCAACTTCTGTCCATAAGATGTCAATTTCTCCTAGTTCACCAGAGATGACACTGGAGGCTATGAACGAGGGGTCAGATGAATTTTCTACCATCCTCTGGTCCTCAGCTACATTTCCACTGAGGGAAGACAATGAACTTCAGTGCCACCGGGAACTGTTAGTGGGTTATGTTATCATGAAGCACTCACACAGTCCATTAACAGAGTCCATATAAATACTACAGACAGCCAGCAGCAAATGGTTAGAAATTTAACTATGGAACGATGGCATTATCAATTCTCCTTCATGGAGCAGGACATTTAACCTGGATTCAGAAATCAGCTGAGTACATGAACTGTTCACTTATCCTTAACTCCTCCTCTAGACTCATGTTTATAGCTAATTCTGCTGAACAGCTTCTGATTCTGGTATTTCCTGTATCATGGTACCATTTAGTGCTCCAGGCCTGGCCCCAAGCTCTTTTGTAAGAGGTTTGGTATAAAGATGAGTTCTGGGAGAAAAACATTTTGTCATCCAAAAAGGGCAGCTCAAAGAGATTTAAATAATTACAAATTCATGTTAAACTCATTAAATTGTTTTGGGTAATTTGAAAAATGATACTGTGAAAGTTCCTCATACATGATTTAAGGGGGTTTTGTTGGAAAACATTTCATCCTAAACTTTTGCAGCATTATATCTAAAAGAAAGAAAAGAACAAAAAGTAGCCTTAGTTAAAAAATAATTATGCTTTGTTTTATTCAAACACATTTTTGTTGTTGTTACTTTTTCTTCTGGCAGAAATAATAATAAAAATTTTGGATCTGTTCCTTTCTTTTTTTCCTTTTCTCTTTTTTTCTGAATTCCGTATTTTTTCCAGGAAATTAAAACTTCAGCTTTATGTGAACAAGTCCATTTCTACAGATAGCCACAATAAACAGACCTGGTCTATGACCCAAAATGTAACACAGCAGGTAAAAGACAAGAGATACACGAAGACTAATAATAATAATAATAACAATAATAATAATAATAATAAAGTCTACATGCTTAAATATATATTACACAGCTTGCTACTGCCCATATGTTATGGGCAGGACTCAGGAAGCCAAGCCACCTTGGCCAATTGCAAAGACACATATGTACATAAATAATATATATATTTTCTATCAGTTGTGCCTTCAACTGAAGGCATCGTATGGATTCAGGAACATTAATATAATTCTGAATGATCCACCGTGCCCCTGTTACAGCTCTGACAGCCTCTCTCTTCTACAGAACTCTTCAGGGAAAATGTCTTACTAGATTTTGTGACCCTGAAGTACAATGAGTGTTTTGGTTTTGTTCACCTGGAGTAAGCAGAATATCTAGAAATGGCTGAAGACCAACAGTTTCAAGCCAATTGTCCAGACTAGAAGCTTACGGGGAATACATACATGAATTGGGATGAAGGTTCAATTAAGCCAGAGCTGTTGAGTCTCAAATAAATTCATGTAAATACACTGTGGAAGCGGCAAAAAAAGTTGTGTAGCTCCCTGAAAAGACTACCCCTCTCTTTACGTTTAGCAAGGCTAGCAGATAACTGCAGCATGGCAGTGCTCTGATCAAGCTGCTGGAGGTGGTTGGAATTACTCCGGTTTAACAAGGCACCAGGTGGGGATGTGGATGAGAGGCTCAGCAGGTGGGTGCAGAGCACCCAGTTAACATCACTACCAAACATTCATCTGGATTCAGGAAAGGCAGAACTCCAAGGGCCAAAATCTGCTCGTCACCATCATCTGGGAATAGTGCTACCACCTTCCCTGGCCTTGAAGCCCCACAGAAGGAAAAATGAGCATTTTCTGCTATCTACTATGGGAGCCTGCATACCAATGTGCAAAATATTCAGTGTTACAACTTTCAAGAGGGTGACAGAGTTGGGAGAGAAGGGAAGACAACAACCATGAATTCACCTCAGCATCAAGCTGTGACTTTCAAAACGTCAGCCTCAAGATGAAAGGAACCTCAGGTCAGAATGAGAAATACAGAGGAATTAAACACAGAACTGTGAAGAGAGGGGAAAAAAATCCCCATTCATATTTGGGCAGCAAGAAGAAAACACAGCAATTTTGTTACAGCCTTGGAGGCAGGCAGCATTTACCATATGCTGTTGCCTCCATTACACAAGGAGATAAACCCTGTAGAGTGCAGGTTGCACTGTCAGTGCAGTTTAGATGGTGGGGATTCCTGGCATTCATATGACTATGTCCCAGGGCATGCTAAAAATGGTGAGAATCTGAATAAAGTATAGGTTCTGTATGCAAAAGTATGTGTGCATTAATATGCATGTGCTAAATGGTAATACTGCTAGGATATTAGCACTTGCATGCAATTCATAATCAGGGCAGAAAAGGTAGAATAAAAATCAGTGTGTTTGTGTCTAGACAACATATTAATCAGCCCTCTAAGCAGCCAGTTAGAGTGGGATCCTTAGAGAAAAAGGCTTTACTGGGTACACATTAGACATTTTGTTTAAAGATTAAAGTTCTTCTCATGTTTAATCAGTTTTAGAGCAGGATGGAAAACAGGATAAATTACAGTCCCTTCCATCAGTCTCCCATACCGCCGGAGTCACAAATGATGCGCCTTCTCAGCAAAATGGCCGCCGTCAGCAGCAGGCGCAGGAAATACTAATTGTAATTAAAGAGTTTATTTGGAATCACAGAGCAGAGTTTTAATCAGAATGAGAACGGAGCCTTGCTGTGTGAACTTTCAGAAAGTGGTTCCAGAGCAGAACGGGTCCTTTTAAACCAGAGAGAGGGGTCTTTAAACTTCTGGAGTGGGTTTTCAGCTTGATTATCTCCTCAGTGGGACACGAATGAAAATCGTTGCTGTGCCAATTTTTGTTATTATTTTGCACTTCCATAGCAGTTACATGGCAAGTCTTACTCAACACTCAGAGAATTTTGCAAAGGGCAGGTAAATTCTGATCTGGTCTTAAAATGAATAAATTAAAACCTAAAGGGGATAAGGATGGCCAGGTGACATGATTCTGGAAGAAGGCAGAGAGGCATTGGTGGACACACATCTGTGCAATGAGATCTCCCAGACTTCTCCACTGTAATTCACTACTTCCATCCTGAAGAGGCATCACACAGTCTGGGGACACAACCACGCAGACCTCAGCTGCAGGTCGCAACGAAATGTTGAGATGCACCCAACTGTCTTGGGTCAAGTGTATGCATGATTGTGCAAACACTCCAGACAGCACAGGCACTTACCAGCTTGCAAGTAGAACTGTGTCCATTCAAATTCAGACTTTGGGAAAACAGAAACAGGTGGTTCCAGCTCCAGGACACCTCCATCCAAATCCTTGAAAAGGGCCTTCATCGAACCTTTGCAACTCTTTTCAGGGAGCACGGTATCTTCAGAGTTCTGTACACTGGAAGGCAGGAGAGGTAGTGTTATTATGAGACAGACAAGAAGAAATTGTGCTGTTGTCTGCAACTTATTTACACTTGCACCAAACACTTCTGTGCATTTATGCAATGTCTTGGTAGGTACTAGGTGAACTCATATGCCCATGAAAAGACAGAAAATGAAAACTAAAGTAAAATGAATGAAATCTAAGCAAACTAGTCAAGGTCTAGCATGCTCTGTAAAGAAATCATGCAGCAATCTTTGTGTTTTGGCATATTCATATCCAAGCAAAAGAAACAAGCAAAAAAAGAGAGATAAATCTGCATCCTCTCCCACCAAATGTCGGCTAGGTTTGGACAGAGAAAATCATTTTATTTCCAGTGTAACTCCTGTCCCCAAATTTCAAGCTCCCTGGAGTTTGTTTGGGCCAGTGTGGGCTGTCGTGGTCCTTGGAGCCAGCTGTTGCAGTTTGAGTACCTCTGGTTCCCTCTTGGATTTCCTGATTTGAGGAACAGCAGTGATATGACCACCAGTGTTCATGTGCTATTAATTTTTGACCTATGGTAGATGAAACCTATAGTTACTGAATGGAGGTGAAATGTGCTGGCTGCTGCCACACAGTGACTAGGAATGCAGTGTGAAGGGCTGATACAGGACCATGGCTCCCCAGGCTCTTCACTTCCACCAGGTGATGGATTGATTTTTGTTTACAGATTGGTGTGTGCTTACATAGCATTTTGATAAAAAGCACAGGCTGCCCAGAAGTAGCTTTTTGTCTTGTCCTTACCACAGCATTCTGAAACAGGGGGAATCCTCTACAGGGCCAGAAGATTGCACCTCCCCGTGAGCAACTGAGTTTATGCAGGAAAAAGCATGAAGCAAGGTGAAATGGCAGAACATATGAGAGAAGGAGCCAGCAGAGAGCACACATCCCAACTAAAGGCTTTGAGACTGCTGGGGTAAACAGGGAACAGATTTACAGTTAGACCACAGAGATTCCAGCTGCTCAAATAAACCTATTCAGAGCCATCCTTTCCTAGGAGATCAGCTGGTATAGTCTGTCCACGTCTACACTAATAAATTCAATTAGCATCTCCCTTGAAAATAGGACAGTCACATCCAGACTACCCTTTTGGGAAAGTCTTTGATCAATTCCCAGATGTGGGCCATGAATTGTTTGGGTCAATGCCAGCTAGCTAATGCCAAACCAATGACCATGCTAAAAGTTGAACAAAAAAAATTCCAGTTCTAATGGCCTTTGCTAGTATAAACATAACTAGAAACAATAATAAAATAAAATAAAATAAAATAAAATAAAATAAAATAAAATATTTCTGCTAGGAATTCAGAGAAGTTTGTTGCAGAAGTTTGTTAACATTTCTAGAGCAGAAGCAAATTTGAAAAAGAAATCTCATTCTCATAGGACACAATGAATAATGACTTAAGTTCTTATAAAACCTGCTTGTTGCTTTTCTCTCATGTCCAGTTATTTGGAACTGCTTGAAAAGATTACTGTCCTAATTTATGTTGCACTAAGAAACTGGACTTGGAGATTCAGTGTCATTTTGATGGTTGTGATGGTCTAAAATTGAAGTGCAGGCGAAACTTAGCTCAAAACTATGCTTGAGTTTCACCACACAGGCACACATATCTTGTAGCACTGTCTTCCAGCCAACAAGTAGCTATTTCTCTCCTTCTAGTGATAAGTTGATAGGTTCAGGTCCCAAAAATAGAAAAGTAAGGGTTGCAAAGTTAGTCTAAACTAGTACAAAGTTCTTTTTGGATGGAGTGAGAGCATATCCCAGCAAATTACATCTAATTTTCAGATGGGTTCAAACTCAACTTTTAACATCGGTATATTATCAGAAGAAAATTATAAGTATAGTCCTTAAAAACTCCTGGAATAAATAAATAAATAAATGGATTAATGAATGAATGAATGAATGAATAAATAAATAAGAATTGCATATATCATTAAAGACTGGCTTCCACAGAGGGAGGTGTCTACACAGGACAGGTTTGTTGGAGAGGAACTCACCTCACCTGAGACACGCACCTAGGAGAGTTAGAATGAATCACTTTCT
Source organism: Nettapus auritus (assembly GCA_011076525.1). Classification (NCBI taxonomy): domain Eukaryota; kingdom Metazoa; phylum Chordata; class Aves; order Anseriformes; family Anatidae; genus Nettapus; species Nettapus auritus. The sequence goes on from CM021767.1 coordinate 115,067,895, forward strand.
AAATAAGCATCACTACTGAATACAAAATGAATTGAGTGTTTTCTTCAGAATACTTGTCTAGTTTTTTGATCGCTAAAGTTCAGAGAGCAGAATCACTTGTTGAGGATCTTAATTGCTTTTAACTGGTCTTTAGCATTTAGTCTCTTTGACTAAATGCTTAACATGGTATAAGGAAGCTAGACAGTTGGCTGTATTGCTCCTATTACAAAAATGTAGTGAGATAAAATGACTTGTACTCAAGCAAAGTCCATGGAAATGCCTTTAGATTGTTACGTGGATACTCTTTAATCCTGGAGAAAACTTAGAATTTCTTGAGACCAAGTTGAAAGAACACACTTATTGACGTTATGAGTGCAGCAAACTCAAATTGGCAATGATCCATAGTAAGGAGAGAAAATCACATGGACCAATGTTTCCAATCACCACTACTTGAAAGAGGTGGAGAACTGGGAAAGCTCCTCTGATCCTGACAGCTAGTGCAATTCTTCAGCATCTCTCAGAAGATCCAGCATTTCAGCTGGCTAGGTTTACTAGTGGAAAAGCAAAGAACTTCATGCTCTTGCCATATTCCCTGATGTTTCTATTTCCTCTCTGGCTCTAAGGCAATGCTCACCTTCTCCTTGACTGGAGATATTCATCAAGATATCCCGTCAGGGTGCTGTAGCACAACAATGCAGCCACAGCCTGGATCCAGCACAGCAGTTGCAAAGGTGGACTAAATAAATGCATGCGGATAATGCATGAGGAGCACTGAGAGATGTAATCTCCCTCCGAGGTTTACCAGAGCCCTAGGAAAACATTCTGTAATCCACATGCATTCATCACGTTTGAAATCATCAGCTCTTTCAGTGGACTGCGTATTCAGCAGCTCACTAATAGCATAATATTGTGGGATGGATACAAGAGTGAAACATAATGGGAGCTGACAAGCTGGACAGGTCTCAGAAATCTACACACAAACTAATGCCCAAAGCAAAAAGCAAAAATATAGAATAAAATAAAAATTCTAGCAGAAAGCTGGAGGGGCTCTAAACATAGCAGTGTGGGACACCTCCAATTATTTTTGACTGGCAAGCGGAGTCCATGCTGGATTTCTTTTTTTTTTTTTTTCTTCCCCACTACTTCAAGGCTTTCCTGACATAGCCTCTATGTTGTGTTCACCCATTGTAATAAATAAATTGGCATGTGGTTTCCATTGGACATGGTATGTTTGAACTGCTACAGCCATGAGTGACTTAAGGTTACAGATGAAGCTCTCTCCCTCCCTGCTCCATGTTTCTCCACACACAGCTGATATTCTCCCTGGGCAGGAGCAGCTCTGGCAATCATTTGACATCTCACAGCCTGCCTGGTACTGATCAACATTTCTGATGTGATCTCGCAGGCAAAAATCAAGCTCTGCTTCCCCAGCCAAAAGGACATTCCCTATCTCAGGGTTTTTTGCTGAAGGTCCTGACATTTTCTGAAGCCTGAGGCTGAGAATTCAGAGATGCTCGGGACAGAGTTTTAAGAAATAGGATATATGAACCTTATTTTGCTATACAAACATCAGTAAGAGAAGAAATACAGGAGGATTGGTCTGGAGACACACCTTGATAGAATCTGAATCTCAACTCTTCAAAAATTGCCCTTAACTAAGTTACCTTTTATTCTTTTTCTTTCTTTTTACTTTTGGATTTGACTTTTTCTGTTCATATTTGTTTGATGTCTGAGTTTTTTCATTTTTGCCAGCCAGGAGCAGTACAAGAGAAGACAGATACAAAGGATGGGACTGCTCTGCATCTAGACACTCAGTCTAAACTAATTGCTTAAACTTTCAATAAGATAAATTTTATCAGATAACATTATTTCATATTTTATTTTATTATTTACAATATAAAATTATATCAAATTATAATTATATTTTAATAAGATAACATTAAGATAGGAGAGCTGATAGAGAGGTGAAAATAGTCCCAGACTTGTTGATTATAATTATTATTATTTTTTCAGAAACCATTGAAAAAGGTTCTTAAAAAGCATATTACCTTGCTGGATGAAAGTAAAATTTGTCCTTCTCATTGACACGTAACATCTTCGATCTCTCTGCTGTGATGAGGGGCATGATGCCTAAATGGTCAGGATTTGACATGATGCAGACATCCTTGTCTTCACTATAGCAGCTCTTCGTAAAACCGGTAAATGTGACATCTACCAGGGATTAAAAAAAGATCAAGAAAGAAAAAATAGTGAGAGAAAATGCAATTATTATATAGAGAAAGGCTCCATTCTGTGACCTTTCCTATGTGAAATCGCTGCCATATATACATGAAAATCATTTTTTTAAACAGACTGTTTGCTTTAACCTAGACCTTCAGTTGGCTTTAGAATACACCATACCTGAATTTATATCTTAAATTAATATAAACCAAGACGTGTACAGGAAATGCAATCAAATATAAAGTGAGAAAGAAACACAAGACTGATTGATTGATTGATTGATTGATTGTGTTGGAATAAGTCAGAACCAGTCTAAAGATAAGCTGCCATGGATGGTTTATTCACTTGCCAGATTTTAATATAAGATGAGCTGTGGCTGGTGACACATGGTTGGCTATGGTATTGAAATCTTCTACAGCTACAAAATCCATAACTGGCTAATCTTTCTTTTGCAGTCTTTAAAAATTACGATCCCTTATGACAATAAAAGTCATGACTGTTTTTGCGTAGCTGCAGTAATCGTGTTCAATGCAAATTCTACAGGAAGTTTGCTACTCCTTGAACTTGGCATCTTTATTTAGCTAGAGATAACTGCTGTTCATAGAGATGCATCAAGTGGAAAAATAATTAGCACAGAAGAGGAGGTGTGTCTGAGGTAAAATAAATAAATTGGCACATAATTGCACTGTAGTAAATAAAGTGAAAAATACCAAGTAATATTTATTTAACTGTATCCCCCTAAAGAAGTATTCAGAAGGATTTCCCTATCATGTCCATTTCTAGGTCGAAATAACGTCCATGTCCAGCTAGGTGTGAAAGACTGAAGCTTCAGCCTTGGAAAAATGTGACAGTGACAGAATAGTCTGGCCACTATAAGTGGAAGACCCACCTTTCAGCTTCATGAGTCCCAGCACTTTTGGACAATGAACAATTTTGTGCCATGGGTTTTCTGGCCTCTGGCTGGACATAGTAGTAAATGTAGGCCATAAAATCCCAACACGGCCTCTTCGAGGGTAGTATGGTGGTCGATCTCCGGAAGTTAGGTCAGCTGCCTGAGGCTTGATCTTGTCACTGATGCAGTCAAAAGTTGAGCTTGTTGCAACAATGACAGAGTCTCTAAGTTCTAGGAATCTTTTCCCCATGTGGCACTGCTTGGCATAGAGACAATATACGACTGGCATGAGACCCACGGTGTTGTCCACCAGCACCACATTGTCCATAACTACACTGCTTCCAAGGTGGAACATCATACCGTAGTCATAATTCTTGTAAGACAGAAAACCTGTGATTCTAGTGCAGGTCGGAAAACCATCTCCCCTGTACAGATGAATACCGTGGAGATTTGAATGAGCCACATTTTCACTGCAATACTCTCCATCTAGCAAACAGTCTTGGCCTCTGATATGGAAGCCAATCCGCTCAGATCCTGCCACAGCATTGCCGTAGAGGGAGACACCAATGGCAAGGTTCACCTTTATGCCAGCAACCCAATTTGACAAGCCCTCTGGCTGCCTGCTCAGAATAACAAGGTTCCTGATGAGAGAATGGTTTTGCCCTTCCAAATCAATGCCAGGTCCAACCGTGTTGAACACCATGTTATCATGCAACAAGATCCAGTTGCTCATGACTGCTTTGATGCCACCTCCACAGGTACCATGAATGCTGGATGACACCACCAAGGACTGTTGGGATATGTTCCTGAATTCAATGGCAGAAAGCTGAGGAGGCCCAAAGTTCAAAAGTTCAATATTTGAGAGCTGAAGGACACCTGTAATGAGATAACTATAGTGAAATAGAAGCTTCCGGAACTACCTAAGAACTGCTTAAGAATAACACCGATTTAGACAGCACTCAGGCATATAATAGCAGGCAATCTTTGTCAGTGTACTGCCAGTACTGGCTATTTGTTTACAAATATGTAAAAAGTTATAGTAAAAAACAACCAATCAAAGAACAGCAACCCCATATGTATTCCAAGGTTATTATGAAGTGTTATTATACTGATGTTTCATGAATGTCATTCACACAGACACAGTTTGCTTAGACCTGTTGCAAAGCACATGTGAATGGATACATCTGCTGTTAAACAGCTTTTTCTTGGGCAGAACTAGTCTGGGTGATGAGGATAGGTAAATCACTACTACCTTCAAACTCTCTCCCACTGGAATCCATAAATTGTCCCACCAGCATCCTCCCAGCGCAAGCCACATCAGACTTGATCTGTGTGTTCCGTGTTAGGAGTCCAACTTCTGCCGCCAAATGGATGCGTCTACCGTCTTCTGTGTCATGGGAATGGCCTGGGGAGTTTCAAGAGACAAAATGTGATAAGTGTCTATCATACCTATAAACCAGTGCTTTGGGGAATATCCAGCCTGACAGCTTATGCACAACATCTCTGCAGAATCTGCACTGACATTCAGGTGGGTTTTTCCTGCAGCACCATCTACATGCATCAACACTAAAACAGAAAGGCCACCTGCCTATCAAATATTCACCATGCTCTTATATTTTACCAACATATTTTGTTTTTAGAAAAAGAAGGTGCTCAATCTTTTCCCTGAGGTGTGGAGATGCCAAATCAATGAACAGATTCACACTTCATTTTTAAAGCTATATGTGCAGGAGATATTCTTCAGTACAGATACACTACAGTGCTTATCTCCATGAATTCTTGTTAGAATCAGACCAATGACAGCATTAAAAAGCAATTTGCTACACATATCTGGTTGCAGGTATTTTCTAAAACAAAGTCTTTCTAAATGAGTCCTTTGAGAGAGCCTATGCAGGTATCTAGCCTGGAATTCACCTTTGGTGACCTTCAGTATCTCCAGATTTAATTGAGTTAACCAAAATACTTTTATGTACAATGGAGAGAAAGGCAATTCTCAAGTGTAATTCATTATCTTCTTTATACACCCGCTTTAATGGGAGAAGAAAATATAAACGAGCGGTATGTATTTTTCTGCTTTGACACTTACGTGTGAACATTTACTCTACAAATCTACTTTTGCCTAGGTGAATCCCAGTATTTGTGTTGCTCTTAATTCTTCTGTCAGTCCCCCCTTTCTTTGATTACGATGTCTAATAACTATAGCAGTACTCAATAATGTATGTAGTCATTTCATCTCAGGATATACTCGCTATATCTACCTCACTGAAATAAATAAGCTAAGAATTGTCCTCTGGCCATGAGACCAACTGGAAAGTTTCCTTCCTCCCTCCACAAAAAGAAAGGCCATGCCCTAACTACTGAAAACAGGGCCTAGACATCTTTGAACTTAATTTTTTGCAAAAACACAATTGTCATATGAAACTGCCATGGAGGCTATTGTCAAGTACAAGTATGGATGACTGTAGAACACAGCACAGTCCCAAGTGATGCTTAATTTAATGGAGTAACTGTAACCACTTAAAACATACAATATTTCTGAACCTTAAAAATCCTGGCTTTAAGGCCTCAGAATTTGATCTGTTAATTATAATTCTTTTATCTTTACTACATAGAGAGTAATATTTTTACCTCATAGGCTAAAATAAAATTAAACAAATTATTAACTGTGCATCTCTTTTTCCAGTTAAATATACATCTCATATACTTTACACAGCAAATAGAGCTACGGTAAGTGAAGTAATAAAGGTATCTCTCTGTGATCATAATACACAGATTTTACATCTATTTATGTATTAGGTAACAAATACATTCGCTTCATTTCACAATCACATTTTTCACTTGAAACTCCAAGAATATCATGTTTTGAAATATGAAAAAAGGCAATGTTGTGAATTTTTCAGTTTTTGACACACCACAAAAAGAGTGTAAATGACTTAAAAAATCCTTTTCCTCTAAACTTTTAGTTATTTTCTCTCTGTGCTAACTAGTTCTAATTAACACATGAAACACCAGTAAGTTTTTCACAAGTATTCAGCACTGGATTGTCTCTCTTTCAAGATGTTCTTGTTAGAATCAGCTGTTCAGTGCAATTTTTAACATCGGTTTTGCAGTATCAAGATAGTAAGAAAAAAAGCATGCAGAGAAAAAAATGAATATGCATCAATAAAGTAAAATCAATCTTGGTGAGATCTGAAACAGAAGGTCCATGCTTCACAAGAAAACTCTCAAACGGCAAGACGTGGTTCTTACCAATATGCCTATACAGAAGGCGTTCATGGAGTGTTATGCTACGACCATTGACTTCTTTAAGTGTAACTACTTCAGCTTGATGAGCTTCATAGGAAGAAGAGCAGATAACAATATCTCCACCAGGACTCCAGTCCACTTCATCCTCCACCAAAATCCTGTAATACCAAGATATTAAATCAATGTTAATTGCATTATGAATTATGCTCACAGATTTCCAAAAAATGAACAACAGTTTTGCCAAGGCAGATCTCAGAAAAAATCTGCAAGCTATGCTCTAGGAAAAATGCTTTAAGGCTTGCTGCATCCAAAAATTAATGCCTGAAATATGTAGGATAAAATTCATCCTGAAATGCTTGCTTTATACCACTGGTTAGCAAAGTACCCAGTACAGGGCTCAAGTACATTTCCTACCAAATATGTGTCAGACCATTTTTTTCAGTGACAGGGATATCCTACTTGGTTTCCATCTACAAGTCTGAAAACAAACAAACAAACAAACAAACAAACAAAAAAACGAACAAAACAAAACAAAAATTAAAAAAAAAAATGTAGGTTCTATTTGTGCACACATTCCAGGTCATTCAGAATAGTACTAGACACCTGTATCTACAAAATATATATTTTTTTCTCCTAACTTTAAACAGATGATTTGCTCTCTGAATGCTGAAAGTCATCTCTGGACCTAGACACCAAAATAAATGTGTCCGTGTGTAGGTGTGTGCATGTGCACTCCTGGAAGTTAAGATTCCACTGTAGATGATAAAGACCTAACCAATACAGTCAATATCAGGTGAAAGGTGATCCAGCTTTCTCTGTATTGGACACATAGAACAGCATTTGATTGCCTAAACATAAGCAACCTGTTGCTAATGGAGCTGTCCCAAGATATCTAAGAACTAGGGTGACAGACTTGACAGGACGTGCTCATGGAGCATTCCTGGAGGGACATATGGAAGTCATGGAAGTGACTCAAAGGCATCTCACATGTGCTCAAAGGTACCAGATGAGTCTTTAATAGAGAAAATAAAAGCACTTAATGAAAGCAAAATTGATAATGATCAGTATAAATATATATTTGATAAATACCCAAAGGGTACTATTATACAGTGACCAGTGCTGGCCAGGTGATGACCTATATTCAGCTAATTGCTGATACAGCAAACCATGAAAGAATTCAGAGAATCTTGCATGACTCATCATGCAGTCAGATGTGATAGAAGTGTAGAGAAAGTCCTAGTGGGATGTAATTAGCAAGCTACATTGCCAAGTTTTCTTGATGTCTCTTCTCACAGTCATTTTCAAAGATGAGTAAGCTCAAGATGAGTACTTCCAGTTTTCTGCACCTGTGAACACTCAATAGGGAAGTCTTTTGTGCTTGGAGGTAGCATTGGACAGCTACTGAAAGGGCAGGAAAGTGTTCGTTTGACTTAGAGCTACGTATTTTTTAAGGATAAATTCACTGGCAAGGAGGAAGCAAAACAAAACAGAGTAACAAGAATAGGGCTTATATTTAAGGTTTTTGATGGTTCACTTGCAACACATATTATTAGCTGAATCTTAAGTCCAGTCCCAGACATACAGTCCAATTCTAATTTAACTCTTCTGGACCCAAACTTTACTCTTAACTCTTGCACTTCAAACAAGTCTTGTAAGAGGAATCAGTAGGCAAGAGAAAGTATGGTTTGTATGATACACCACCAAAATGCTCATCTGCTGAAATATTAATATAGCTTTTCAGTGCAAGTAAAAAAAGTATTTCTTTCTGAAAACATAAATACTTCCTTGAGTCATGTGCTGACTCATATTGGAAAATATATGCAACAACTTCTCTCAGTCAATAGAAGAGCCACTTTCTTCAGCTATTCTAGGACTGACTTACATATTTCCTTTATCTAACCACATTAACTCTTAACTGGCTAATAGTATTATTAGTAGATTCTGAACAAAATAAATAAACCTGTGGCCAAGATTTTTCATAATAAATAGCTTCCTCTCCTCTCCTCTCCTCTCCTCTCCTCTCCTCTCCTCTCCTCTC